>JAECUM010006457.1:0-96186 GCA_016617855.1 Megalonaias nervosa | reverse complement strand
GTATTCCCCATAAATATACCTAGCCTACTTGATGTTTACAATATCCTTATAGCAATTTTATAAACAGATTTTATCTTGTAAACAACTTGGAATGTTCTAGAATGGAAAATTCCATTAAATGATAGTATTTAGGAAAACGTTAATTGTGACCAAAGTCAAGTGGAGGGGTTTATAATCTTGTTAAGTTGAGAAATTACTCATTCCTGTGATAACATGTGAAGGAGAAATCAGTCTTATTCTTGTGTTCACTATTTCATTTGGGTGGAATTTATTTACTAAAATTAGTTATTCACTGGAAATACAACGTGCTATTAAATAATATTCTTGGACAGAAATATTTAATTTGGAATTATAGTGAATTCAGACAATGACATTTTGGATTATATTATTGTGATGAATCGGAATACTGTTAGGACATCATCACACTTCATGTTATTGGCACGTTGGTGCATTAAAGACTACGGGCACATCGACGCCTTCTGCACTGGATCTTAATTCGAACACTACTGGAATTGAATTATAACTTTGTTCATTAAGACTGGTGAAAGAACCTTTTGGACTATTGGGGATTTAATTCGTAATAATGTAAATTCTTTTATATTTTCACTTTGTATTCCAGGGAAAAAAATAATTTGTTGAATTTTACTAAACTTGTTGGTTTTCGATCTTTTCAGTTACTTTGTTTAAGACAATAAAGTCGTCATTTTTACCAGAGAATCGTAAAAATAGAATATGGTCTCTATCAAATTGGCTTTTTTTTTTTATAGCTAAACAGACAAGTCGAATTCAATTATATGTTGCATGCATTTAAAGATTAGACGTTTTCAAGTTCTTATAATCCAGTACGATTATTCTTGCTGGAGACACATTCATATACGAAAATCGTGATATTAATAATAATCTCGTACAGTCGCTCTTACAATTTTTTTTTTTTTAATGCAAAATAAAGTCAGTTAATGTGCGCGCATGCCAAATGTATATCGTTGTATTTGTACTTAACCTATTCCATTCAATTCACAACTCAACCATTATATGTTTAGCTGTTTACGGAAAGTCATTGAACTCTAGGAGTTTTATTTACAAGATACCGCGGTCAATGTTGACATCGGTCCGAAGGACACAACTAGTTCACTCAGTGTGAGTGGATAAAGGTTCTGAGTCAGCGGATCTGCGAGATAAGGAAGCTATCGAAGGATCCTTCGCTAGACGGGGGAGTGGACCACACGAGGACATGAGCGAGTCGGAAATTTGTCGTGCTTGGTGACTGGACTCCATGAAATAAATAACACTCTTTGAATCAGATTTAATGAAATATCACTATCTATGTTAAAATTTAATTCAATGCCATTATATGATGTGAAAATCAATTATACATCAAAATTTTTTGATGAAATATTTATCAATTATAAGTGTTTATACATTTCATACAGTGATGATATCACGTTCATGGGTTCACATGCCAACCATACTTGTTTATAATTCCATATATTAATAATATCTGGTGATAGTTCCATTTGTTGATCATATCTATTCATAATTGGGATAATTTGTTTATTTTTTATATTTCATGTTTGGACCGGTTCCATTTCGGAACGATATTTTCTTATATCCATTGTTGTCCTTTATGCGCATAGTAAGGTGTTAGATTTATTAATTATGCGCATGCATTATAAATAAACATCTCATTCAAGCAATTGTTTAGTGTTTTTGCTAAATCCTATCTCATCCTGCTTAACACCTCTTGCACTTTGTTTACACCTGTGACCTAGGATGATAATAACAAACCCAAATAAGTAAAATAGCATTCTATGAAAGCCAACTTTAACAGTGCCACTAATTCCTGGTAATGGCGATGCTTTCGGGGTGAGGTGGGGGTGATAACTATCCATATTTATTAAGTCTTTTATATTTTGCCAGTGAACGGACCAAGTTTGTCTTCATGTTGAGCAATTTGTGACAATTGTTTCTTTTCCACCTCCTAAAAAACCTTGTGCAACATTTGCAGTATACAAAAAAAAAGAAGCAAATATAGTTATACCCACTGCAATGACTATAGCGGCTTTTGCTATACCCTCTGCAAACAGTTGTGTTTGCCTCTTTACCTAATGGCGTCTTTTTAGTATGTCTCAGATCAGTCTGTTAGCCATCTGATTGCGCTTTTAACTTTACTCGCAAAAATGCTGTTTGTTTATACTTCTTTCTTTGATAGTATATGTTTAAAAAAAATAAGTCTTTTTATTTATATATTTCAAAATTAGATTTCATATTTTATTTTGTAGTTGACAATTTCTACATCATTTACAGAACTTCTTTATTATCTTTCCTCTTGTATAGTAAATAATCGTTTCGCTGCAGGCTGAAACCCTCAAAATGAACTGATAAAGGATTACATGCCTTCAGACGGAATTAGATACTGCACAGTTTTTTTCCATTCAAATTTGGACAATCTGATTAAAATCAGATCTCCGATGTCCTACGGGAAGATCTTACGACGACCGCTTAGGGATCATGTTCTGGTGCCCTTTGAATTAGCCAATAGAAATGCAGCTTTCAAAAATCTGAAAGTGAATAAAATCGTTCGGTACACATTCATGGTCTTCATCCACATTGCTCTGTCTCCAAACGCGAAGATATAAGACTTCATCTGATTGACTGACACATTTTTTAAAATTTTTTTTTATCGCGATTATGGTGATAATATAGGTTACCAGAACATGACCCCTAAGCGGTCGCTGTCAGATCTTCATGTATAACAGTGGAGACCTGATTTTTATCAGACCGAAATTTGGATTACTGTTATTTTCGTTACAGGTTTGGTTCTGCTCAAACATATTAAATTTCAATGGTCAACCGAAAAAGGAATCTAAAAATGTTGTTATCCCTTCGTGATACCTAGACTACAGCAACGAAGACTGTACAAAGCCCGATATTTATAAAATTGTCTGATAAAGAAATGCATAGTGATTGTTTTTAGTGATGGATTCGTGCATTTGATCCCATTATTACAATCAATGACAAAACAGACAGTGTTGTTCAAAATCATGCTAGACGCAATGCATGCTGGCATAATCGCTCTATTGATGATGCTAGCAACTAATTCTTGACTACTTCAACGTTTCTATTGTGCTCTTTAAAAATTTTCTTTGATGTCATTTTATCATTTTAAGACACATTTTCACTGGCTATCGCATATAGTGTGATTGACCATGATAAACATGTTCTTTTTTGCACAAGGTCAAACGATTCAAATGGCTTAAACTGACCTAGGTTTAAATCCATGTACACGTACACCTTCAGGTTTTTTAAATTTAGTCACCTTTGGTAGAAGTTAATACATGGAACATTAACATTCTATTTGATTCAATGTTATCTCTTCGTGCAGATTTTAAAAAATCTTGTTTTGTGCGACGTCCTGCGGCTTTTATTACGGCATTATTGCCTACCTATTAAATGACATGAAATCATGAAATGTCCTTTCCATTTCTCTATATACTTTTGCGCATGATTCATCATTTGTTAAATTATTTATTTTTCTTCTTGACATGCTGGTTATTCCTCTGTATCCACTGATGTTATTTAAGAAATTAAATTGTCACAATTGAAGGAAATATTTAAATATCAGTTGCAATTAAAGTTTGTTCTTATTTCAATTTATACTGTTTTGATCTTCCATATTTCCTTGCAAATAAACGGAAGGTGGACAAAATCCCCCCCCCCAAAGAAAACCCCAACAAGCTTTATAAAAAATACGAAAAGGTTACAAAGTGACTAAGCAGTGTTGAACTTGCCAGACAGTAGTAAAGATAATTTGAGGTTCCTTTCTCAGAGACACCCCTACCCCCCAAAACGTTATACGTTAACATTTTTGTCAGCAGCAGTTTTTAGCTTAAAATGATGACTTTCATATGATAAGACTTTTCTAACATATTTCTGACAAAATTTGTTTTGTTGGGGTAGGGGGTCTCTGAGATAGGAACAACTCAATTATCTTTACTACTTTACAGCCCTATACTATAAAATTTAGACAAAATTAATTAGAGATTGAAAATATTATATATAATGTACTTCTGTCAATCAAAGAGACATGTTGGATTTGATCTGACAAATAAATTTTGTAAGAGATTTAATTCGATTAGAGCAGCCTCAAGTTATACTGGTATAGAAACTAAAATAATAAGCGATTGTATTAAAAAAGTTGGATATCATATATCACCAAAATATGGGTCGGTGTGGTTATTCGCGACTGAAAATGATGTGAGAATAGCGGGTTGGGCAGATGATGTGATGACATTTATTGACAATATGGTTGATATTTTATTTGATAATGATATTACTAAAGCTATAAATATTTGTTTAAAATAAAAATAATAGTCCCCTTTGAGGGCTGTTTCAAGATGATTATATACATATGATTATGATTATATACATATGATTATGATTATATACATATGATTATATCTTAATTACGGACAGCACAGTTTAACCCCATGTGATCCCCTAGTTTGTCAAAGAACATCCTAGCAGGATCAGAGGTCACATATAAACTTAATTCTAAGAACTTATCCTAGGGCAGCACAGTCCATGTAGACTTAATTCTAAGAACTTATCCTAGGACAGCACAGTTACATATAAACTTAATTCTAAGAACTTATCCTAGGACATCACAGTTACATATAAACTTAATTCTAAGACCTTATCCTAGGACAGCACAGTTACATATAAACTTATCTTAAAGACAATATTACGGGCCTTCTCTATGTTTCAACAGAAATTTTTTCCCACTCCCCCATCATAATCACCCAGGGAGTGCAAAATTACACCCACCAAGTGACATGGTGGGAGAGTGTACAAATTTTCTATTGAAAAATAGACGCGCTGGCTGCGCCCCATTAAATAATAAATTTTGGCATCAAATCGCCTTTCGCCCGACAATTTGTCGGTCACGGGAATCGAATCACGGACCTCGAGCATGAAAATCCAACGCGTTAGCAATCGGCCACCGGATTTCATTACATATATATGTTAAAAATATTATCATATAGTTACCAAAGAGCATTCATTTTCTGCTTTTGAAAAACACATAATTTTACATTATATTATTTAATTCTGAAAACATTATTGCAAATAGAGAAAAAACATATTTTTTTATTTTATATTGTACAGAAAAACGAATATCTAATGCTTGCCTGAATTACGAACAACACAATTATCTTTCACAGAAGATCGGCCGTTGCCAAGGATACTGCCTGAATGACGCATTACTGCAGAAAAATAATCAATATATTCTGTGTTACGCAGTCAGACTTAAGCGAGAATCTATAGAAAATATGTTATTTGAGTAGGACGAATTTCTAGTTATTTTAACGAATACAGAAATGATACCAGGATTTATAGGTCTTAAAATACTATCAGATTTACAAATCTATTATATTTCATTAGCAAAAGAATACGAAACAATATACATATATATGCTATGTTTGATTGGAACAGTATTTTCTCCCTTTTTAAAATCAGATATGGTACACAGAGTTATATTTCTTGACCAACACATAATGTCTCGACGTTTGATATTAAGTAAAGCGTGCTATCATGATTATATAGATAAAATTTAATTCTACCAGATACTTTACGACGACATTCAAATAGTTCTTTCATCGCTATCTTACCGAGAAGATAGTTACTACCTTTTGCGTAAACCTTCGACCTATCTAGGTCTATATTAATTTTTGTATACTGGTATTAGCTTATTGGATTATGTAAATTGTTATATTTTAATGCAAGCTCGTCTCGTAAACTTTCGAGATAACTAAAGTATTTGCTGTCGTCTGATTTGATAAGGGAGAGTTTGATTCTGTCAAATTTACTAAAACAAATACCTGAAATTTCATCGTTAAATTCAAATGATAATTGTTGGTTATCAACCATTATTTTTTTATTTTGCTATTAACTCCATCTGCTAATGTTAAATTTTCAAACATTATTTCTAATGTTTAGACAAAATTACTTTATAATGTCCAAGCGCTAGTGTGTTAATTCCGTCACTGCAATATCTTTTATCATCAAAATTACTTAGTCCCCGTTTTATAATCGTGTCAGTTTCAAGTTTATGATGGTTTGTTCTGATAACATTTGTTTTGATAAAACTGATGCTATTGTTTAGCGCTGCTTTAAAATCGTCAAAATTCATCATCTTTTTCACATATCCTTGAGGAATACCTTTTGCTTTTTTTGTAAGTTTATTGTCATCTAATATGACAGCATACATTTTGCTCTTTAGTCCAACAAATTCCCTAACTGGCATAAACATAAACTCATCTTTCATTTTACCAATAACTTTTTTATTCGAATTATCTTGAAATCCACTACATGCTGGATAATCTGATAAATCGAACAGACTTTTATTATTGTAAATATCCATATAAACATCTTCACATTTTATATTATAAACTAGCGAATCTGTATCAGTAAATAGCAACTCTGAATCTAGCCACTGCTTTTTGGTAAAATTATAGTGAAAATCGTACATCAGCCACTTTGATATATCAAGTACAGCTGCACCAACATAAATAGGTTTATTTAACTTTAAATTTGTCTTTCGTCGTTGTATTGCAACAAGATTTTCATTAAATATTTTCATACTAACAAAACCATCATCATTGACTAATTTATTTCTGCGACTTATATCATTAACGATTTCTATAGAGACCCTTTTCCTAATATTTTCCATCGTCTTACCGAACACCGAGTTGTTCATCAGCTTGAAAAAGTTTTTCTCAAATTCGGTTTTAGCCACAGCACGACGTTTCGTATTTAGATCAATATAATTTGCCATCCACTTCGACTGATTAAACTTTAGCACGCGATGGACCTTTCTTAGAATTAGTCCAGCATCAACTGCTTGTTTTAAATTTTTGTAGTGCATAACATAATTTCTTTTATCTAGCAAATTTGGAACTAACTTATTAACAATCGAATTTTTTGATGTCGTCGTTGCTCGTTGTTCAGGCGATAATAAACTATAATTAATCATCATTGACTCTGCGCAAAACGGATAATCATTATGTAGATCATGTAGCGAACTAAGATAATCTAGATCAACTTCAACAAAATATGAGATATCTGAAAAATCGATATTAATTTTTCTAGGTAAATCTTTTTCAGTTTCTTTAAGAAATTGATCTGGTGTTATCCAATGAAATCCACTGTGTGGCATTGACTCTGACATTGCATAACCATACAAATTATTGGCGTCCAGATAAATGATGTAATTCGACCGGAGATTTTTATCATAATTTTTTAAGTACTTGTTATTAGCAGCTGCATATTTCTTTGTTATAACGCTAATTCCGCTTCTGATACCTTTTTCAATAAAGTTAAACATATCGACATCTGTTAAGAGATCTAGTTCTATTTTGCTTGTTTTTAGTACAGCGTCCCAAGATAATCCTGGAGAGGAATAATACCAACAGGGGTCTAATCCATAATTGCTATAACTTACCCCGCGAAAACTCTCAAAAACATCTGCTAGCAATAAAACATCTGTTTTCAAATATAGATCATGATAATCACCAAATGTGTTACAACTAAATTTATTCCAAATATCTTATGCGTATTTATATTCGTCATCTGTAATATTTTCATTTTTGAGTTGCGAGTAAAATTTATCTTTGCTAGGTAGAGAAGTTTCATCAAATCTGCTCCAATCGTCGAGATACTCGTACATAAATATACCTTTTTTGTAAGATCGATATAGTTTTCACCAAAGCAACTTTTTAGGTTAGCAAAATTGCTGCAACCTTTGACAAGCTCATCTAATGATGCTGCCATAAATTGCAGGCTATCAATAAAACGTAATTTACCGAGCGTCACCGACATATACTTTTCAAAATTATTTGGAATACATTTTATTACGTTATTTAATTTTAGTTTAGCTTTAATATTTTCATCACCAAAAGCTTCTACAATGATATGACTGTCATAGCCACGAAAGTTATGTAAAACTACGGGAATAAAATCTGGAGCATGAAATTTTAAATTACAACTACTATGAGCTGCTCCACGATATTGGCCGGTCAAATGACAATGATCTCGCACCTTATCACAGGCTCCGTTGGAGTCTACCAACAACTTTTCACAAATATGACAATCAGCTGCCTCATCGAAATCGAGTTGCTGTTTAGACGCAATTTTCATTGGAGCTGTTTTAAGTAATCTGTTAAAAATTTTATTAACTTCGTCTATTAAATTTTTTAATAGCCATACGGCAGGATTTTCACCTCTATATAACTTTATCGGAGTTGAAAATTTATCGTTAGCGCAACAAACTACTTTATAAGCTACTCCGCAAGGAATATGCTGTTGTATTTTTCTAGTACTGGATTTATTCGGATTATTTTCTGCTCCAACCATAGGAACGAGTAGACACTCGAAATCAGCGTAAATAACAAAATGAATATTTAGTTTATGATCATAATTTTTAAATTTTAATATTTTTTCTTTTTCGCTAGGCATACTTATTCTTTGAACATTGACACAGTATTTGAGATGCTTCTGCAGTCTTTCATCGCTAGAAAAACCGTGCAAACATCTATAGCAGAAATATTTTTTATTTTTATTTTTACTGTACTGTTTGCCAACTAGGCCGTTAAAGTTTTTTTATCCAGCAATAATGTCCTCGATAAAATAATAAATTTATTGTATTTTGCGTAGCATTTTCTGAGATATATCTCGGGTAAACGTTTTCTCTCTCATCTAGTCCGAAAACATTTACTGAGATATTGTTTTGCTTTTCAAACTTTGGTGTATGATTTTCTGCTACTGGAAAAGTTATTCCTAAAAAATTTAGTTCGTCCTCGTGCGGAAAATATTTGTTAACGCGATCAGCATTTTTTTCTTTTGGAAACATCGCAGAAAGAATAGACCATTGAAAACATTTGTCATCATCATTTTTGACAGTAATACAGCATTTTTTTGTTTTTAATTTTTTTGAGGGAGATCGATTTAGCCAGCGCTATTAGCGCCGCTGCCGTGAAGTACGTTATATTTTGCTGTGTGAAATAAAACTTCTTTTATAATTTCAAATTTCCAACCTGATCCTGACGAAGTAAATTCTTCTAATTTTTTGTTTATTTCTTGATGTATTTCATCGGCAACCATGGCAATGTTTGTTCCAGTTAATATTTTTCTAGATTTTGCTGTTAAATATGGTTCCGAAATTTCGCTGTCAAAACTTTTTGTTTCAAAAATTACATCAAGTACATCCTCAACTGCGTGTAACTTTGATAAAATCGTATGATATTGGGCTATAAGTTTGATGCTTTTATGAGCCGCAAGTTCTTCTGATATAACAGGCTGTAAAAGATGAAATAAATTTGTGGAGCTAAAATTTGTTAAAATTTTTTGATCATCAATTTTGTAACTATTATCGTAACCAGAAAATGCTGAAGCAATCTTTTCTGATTTGATAATGTTCTTTTTAGCAATATCTCGCAATTTTAACATTATATATATAATAATATTTTATATTCAATTTAATTTTTTAAGATTTTTAATTAGAGATATGAAAAACCTTATAGTATAATGACAGAAATTTTGAGATATATCAGAATGACAGCGGAAGAGCAAGAAACTTATCATGTACATCGAATGTACAACTTATATGCTGCAAATGCACTTGGTTCTGTTATTAATATAAAATCTAAAAAATCTATCGGCATATCAACACCAGCTGGTATGTTAATTTCAGTAAAAGGTGATGATACAGAAAGAATTAAAATGTTTAGAAAAGATTTTATATATACTTTGTTTTGCGGCGATATTCCAGAAGGACAACGAGTATACAGAGCAAATGACGCAGTTGCTGATGATAATATTGAACATTTATCATTACAAAATGAATTTCAACCTCACCCAGTATTTGATTTATATGAGGCAAATGATCGAGGAATTATTTGACATATAAGAACAAAAAAAGTTCTTAGAAATTTAGATAAAGATGGATATTTACGTATGAATGTTAGAGGAACTAAAACAGACTTCGTTGGTTATTATAATCACCGTTTTGTGTTTGAAACTTTTAATGGCGGTATTCCAAATAGTTTAGTTATCGACCATATAAATAAAATTAAGACCGATAATCGTTTAGAAAATTTAGATCTGGTAACATCGAAAGAAAACACAAGACGTGGAGCTGGTTCTGATGGTAATAATTTTAAAAATCCGGCTAAACAAATAATTTCAATAAATTTAGAAACTAATGAAGAAATGAAATTTAGATCAATGACATCTGCGGCAAAATATCATAAAATTGATGCACGTATAGTAAAATTTGTCGCTGATGGCAAAACAAAATCAGCAACGTCAATGTTGACATTTGATAGATTTATCTTTAGATACGATAATTAATAATATTTTCTATATCATTCCGAGAAAGACAATTATGACTAAATTCCATAACATCGTCGCGATTAAATCGTAACGTCATCATTTTATTTGTATCGAGTTTTATTTTGTCTGCTGCTGTTAATAAAAATTTGTCAGAATCACCCAATGTTATCATAACATCAACAAAATAAAAATTATATCCCAACAAACAAGCTCGAATTGCTTCAGCTAATTCTTTGTGATTTAATATATTAACTCGCTGATGATATTTTACTTCTCCAAACATCTTATTATTTATTAATTAGACAAAAGATTATTGTAATAATGAACTTAATTGAGAGACTGGCTAAACTAAATTCGGAAGATTTTGTTTCAGTTTCAAATTTTACATCAGAAAATATTATTAATGACAGATTTGCTGATTATACTGAAAAAGATATTTTGTGTAACTACGACGACGACGACGATGATGTTGTTGTTAGCGAAAAATATTTAAGCAGACCAACAACTGGACGATATAATGTTAAGTACCATATTGCTAAAAAAATAATAAAATTTAATTTTAGTGTTGCCGAGCATCAAATATTTTGGCAGCTTATAAACCCTTTTTAAACGTAAAAATACCTGGACAACAAAGAAATATAAAATACGATTTTATTTTTGTTAAAATATTTAATTTAATGCCAATGGACGGTGCAAGAAAATTACATTTAATTTCTTTATGCAAACCAGTAAAATGTAAGTTCAGTATTAATAAAATACGAAGAAATTTATAATAATATTATTCGATCGACCGATGAAATCGACCGAGTTGGTACCCAACTATTAAATTTATCGCCATACCCTCGCCATTTGACTAAACTTTTGTTGCCGCGCTTTTTAATAACTTTTTCAATAACAAATACATCTTGTTCTGTTTTCTGAAGTTCTTGCTCATAAAAATTGCCAGTTATAGGCTCACCTAATAAATCTTTTAACGAGTATGTAACTGGTATTGTTAAAAGTACTTTATCAACAACAAATACTTCTTCGCTCCAGTTGTGAGTATATCCGTTCTCAAATGTTTTTTTCGTCAAAGAAATTCTAACTTTATCACCAGCTTTAAATTTGTGTCGTCGGTACATGTTATCGTTTGCTAATATTGGATTTGAAATCGCGTCGTTTGGCGACATTTTACTTTTACGTAGCGAAATGGATCTGTGTTTCGTGTTATTATACTCGTCAACAATGTTTTGTAAATTGTCAATATATTTATTCGTATTTTTAGCTGTCAAATACTTGTGAATTTTTTCGTTGAGCGTGCGATTAAATCTTTCAACGATGACACTTTTTCCCTCATTTCCTGTAACATATTTTTTAATGTTATTTTGCTCTAAAAACTGTTCGAATTTTTTTATTAAAAAACTCCGCTCCATGATCAGTCCAGATTCTATTTGGTTTTCTTTCTGTGTTAACAATAATTTGTTTTAGCGCATCAGTCATCGATGTCCCTGTTTTATCCGAAACGGGTATACTAAACGCGTATTTACTAAAAACATCTACAACATTAAAAGATATCTCTTTGGAGCGCCATCAGCGCCGACGTTATATTGGGCTAGATTTGAAACATCAACTAAGTCTATCGCCCAGATATCATCAACGGCATTTGCGACAACTTTACGTCACGGAAACTTTTTTTTTTAGATCTGTGTAGCTCAGTTGCAAGATCATCATATAATTTTTTTTTACCGAGACCTAATTTATATTTTGCTCCAATAAAACCCTGGACCATTCTTCGGTCAACACATTCTCGCATTTTTACAGGTTTCATATCACGAAGTTCGTCTAACATTACTTTATCGCAGCTATGTTTATTTTGTTCGCTGTCTGGAAGATCAATATCTCTGTAGCAGATATCATGGCGCATTGCTATTGCGTCAACTTGATTGTAAGGCTCTTGTCCTGGCAGCGGATTATCGTTTTCGTCAAGTTGTTTATCAAGAGGATTATAAGGTCCAGTGTATTTATGGCCTGGCAATGTCCAACCGCCTTTTGGTTTCGGCAATTTTCCAATAAATTTATGTATATCTATATCTGTTCCAATTATTTCTCTGTTTTTGCATTTCTGACAATATGTAACAATTTTATTTTGCTCGAGACATAAATCTCTATCGCAATCGCAGTAGCATGTCATTATTTATTTAGTCGTCTACTAAAATAATTTTGTCAGGTTAACCCGCTCCGGACAACTTTGTTTTCGGTAAAAACATACTTTTTTTCTTCCGCAGATTGCACAAATACTTTTCAGCATTATTCTATTATTTTTTGCTTTTTCTGTTTTTTCGTCTTTATTTTCTGTTTTAGTTTTACACTTAAGACAATATGTTGACATTGTATATCTAAGTTTAGATAAAATTTAATGCAATCTCATCATTAGCGTGAGAAGGTTGTTTGTCAAATTGCAAAATAAACTTTAAAAAATCTGGATTTTCGGTCATCTGTTTAATGAACATTACGCAATAATATCCACAAGCGGAAGTTCCAACTGGTTGAATTTGATTAGACGAATAATTTATTATTTTCGCAAGAGACTTAGTGTCTTGCATTCTGCTCATATATTTTTTTACTGCGTCACTTTTTTGGAATTCCGAACGAGTCAAAATAATTGTTATCATAGGCAGCTACCCAATGTGTGCCAGATCCGTCATTGAAATCTTGTATATTTATAACACACGAACCCAGCGATGGTGTCGCTTGTGGTGGAATTGCCATAAGTTGATCTTTAGAATAAACTCCACTGAAATTTTTTACTTTTTTTAGTTTATCAAGTATATCAAAATTACTTAACGCAGACTTTATCTCCTTGTTCCTGGCAACATTAGTCCTCGTCCTACTCCTAACAGATTTGGCAATAGACTTCCTGCCAATCCTGCTAGTAACGGAGTTATTGGAATAAATCCCCCTTTTCGCCTCTGTCGTGTCTTTTTTTTCGTCGGTGTCTTTTTTTTTCGTCGGTGTCTTTCTTTTAGGCATTATATTTATCCATCATATAAAATTGTTACCATTGATCTCGTACGAAAATTTTCTTTATACCACTACCTTCAACTGCCTTTTTCGTTGCGCCAGATACTGCTCCAGACGCTGCTGCTAATCCTAATGTGCCTAACACTGGCAAAAGTTTTGGTATTAACGTTCTGACTATTACAGATAATGCCGGACCGAAGAAGCCGCCGTGTTTTGCCATTGCAGTTATTTGTGCAGCGCTTAAATTGAAAACAAAATGTTTTTTTGCGATCGTATTTATTTACTTGTTTTTTGGTTAACATTAATTTTGTTAAAGTACCCGCTGCGTTATGGTTGACCTTTAATGATACTTGTCTTTTTTTTGCAACAGCAGCTGCTAATTTTTTAACTTGACCATCGGTCAAATATATTTCTTTTACAATATATTTTGTCATCTTATATAACGATTACAGATTAAACTTAAAGTAAAGTGCAAAGCACTTTAAACTTGGACTGACATTTTACCTCCGACAGAGTCAACTGTAACAAATCTATCGCTTATTACTAACGCATACACGTTTAACTGCGCTGCTGGAGCTGGAGCTGCTCCTAGTGTCCAAGTAATTTCAATATCAGCTGTGCTGTCTACAGCTCGCTCGCTATGTTTACTAACATCAAAATAAAATATCGGATAAAGTGTATGAAATTCCTCTACTGATATCTGAGATCCATCTCCAACATCTTGATATTTTTGCAGTGCGTCGAGCAGGTACATGTAAGGTCGAGTAATATTTTTATTAGCGTCATTTGCAAAATTGCATTCTATCGTCCGCTCCGGATATTGTTTTGAATTTATTCTAGCGTATATTCGTCTAACATCAGCATTATCAAATATCGCATTATTTTGTTCCTGGTTGTTACGTCGAGCTTGTCTCTGAAATACAAAAAATAATTGCCGTGGTTTTTGTTCACTTGGTGTTGTTATGACTCGCCATGTGTAGTCGGCGGTATTCGGAACTGCTGTTTGATATATTTTATGTTGCTGAAAATAAATTCTGTTTGTGTGTTTTTCCAGCATATCATTTAATTCCGCCATTTTAGTGATAGACGGAGTTATTCTTGGCATCCATAATGCAAGTTTGTTTATAACAAATTGTGCATTATTTCCACCAGATCTAAACAGGCAGTCGTTTTGATCTGATCGATCTAAAATAAGCGTATGTTTAACTCCACGAAATACCTTATTATAGTCCCTGCAAAAGCCAAATATTGTACTTAACGGCAGCATCATTGCAATTTGACGTGATCATGCTGCAAGTGCCTTTCTCCTAGTATAACCCTCATTGTAATGTACATTTCTTCTGTTATTAGCAATTATGTTATTAAAATGAGTTAACATTTCAGTGCCGTTTGCTGCCCCACCTGGTTGTGCTACATTAAGATTATCACAAGCTGCAATAAGTGAGACTCTTGTAGCGTCTGCATTAGCGTTTGCAGCTGGTGCGTCTATACCTAGCATAGCAGCATTAATAATAAGAAGATCTCTTACAATTACAGCATTTGCATCGGCATTAGCTCCAGCAGATATAACAGCTACTCCTCCTGAAATAAATTCAGCTGATGTAATAACACCTGCACCACCACTTCCAGTATCTTTACACCACATCATATTAGTTGCAGTTGGTTTGGAATAGTCGTCGGAAAATGAAATAATATTTAATATTGTACTTGCAACTTGTAAGTGATTTGAAATATCTTCGACAGATTGATTGGCCATCTGATATTTAGCACTTCTAAATAAACACCAACCGTCATTTAAAAGAGCTACTTCTCTTCCAACTGGAATTTCGGCAGGTGCGGCAGGTGCTGTCATAATCTGGCCAAAAACTTCCAACATTGCTTTATGAGGAAGTAAACATACGTCCTCGTCTCGAGTATAAAATGTTCTGACGCCAGCCTTATTAGGTTCGTTAGAATTTTCATCAAGATATTCAACGTATTCGAATTCTGTTACTGTGTCGTCTGTGTCATGAGTTTCTGCTAAATCGAGATAATTTTTTACAGACATTTTTTTATTTATTAGGTTATACAAAATTATTTCGGTGTTGTTACTTTAGATATTAATTTTTGTATAATTTGTTCTCCTCGTGGCGATAAAAGTTTTTCTGTCGTTGTTATCATTGCGCGTTGAGTTTCTTTTGTTGGTGCGATTTCTGAAATAGCTTGTTTGATTGTTGGTATACCACGTTGTGGTTCGCCTTTTATTTTATCAGCTATTTTTTGCCCCACGGCAGTTCCAGCAGCAGATGCAGCTCCAGTTGCAAAAGCTTTTGATGCGTCAAGTGCAATTGATGCAACTTTATGAGCTATTCCTGGAACATATTCTATAATTTTAGCAAATATATTTCCCAAAAATCCTCCTACTATTTTTCTTTGATAAACTTTTTTTCTCTGTTTCATTATATCTGAGGTTGCATAATTTTACTTCCAACTCTTTCAGAAAATATGTTTACTGTTCGCGTAGGTGTAAATAATAAGTAACAATTTCATTATTAAGATCTAACTGTCTTCCAGACTGATCTGTCAATTGCATATTTACTTCTGTTATTTGATTTTCAACGTTTAACGGATAATAAATAACCTGACGTGGACTAATTTGCATAAGAGATCCTGGTGGAACTTCTGGTGAAAAACTGTATATCGTTTGTCCTTTACTACCTTTAGCTGAATAAGATCCAGATGCAATAGAGCAATTTACCAATGTTGCGTTTACTTCAGTTATATTTACTGGATTTTCACCGTCATATGTTATGGGATCATCAAAAGAAGAATACGTACTATAATTAAATCCTATCAGTGGTGCAATACTTGTTTCCATCCAAATAGCAACTGTTATATTTTTTAATTTCATTCTGGCGCGTAACGTATTATAATTTGGTGTAAGCTCAAAACTATCAGCAATACCATCACTTTTTGTTATTAATTCTTTTATTGTTTTATTTAAATCAGTTATGTTGTAGGCTCCTTGTGGAATTTTAATTGGTATCCATTTTTTACGTATTGGAGAATGTGGATCATAAACAACAAATGTAAGTTCATCGTTTACTCCAGTTTTTACATTAGCCATAGCATGCCGACAAGTGCAGGAAATTAGTCCAATTTCATATTGTTTCTCATGATCTAGTTCTATTGGCGGAATATAATTTACAGAAAAATTTGCGCTATCTTTATCAGATTGGCTGGAGTCTAGTAATAATGTTGCTGACATTTTTTTATATCAAATTGTTACACAAATTTATAAAATTAAATCGCCGCGATTAAATCAAATCGTGATGTAAAGTTCCGTATTCGTCAGATGTTAATAAATTTTCTGATCTCAAATTATCAAGTATGTCAATGATTTCATTGTCAATTTCAGCACCAACATTTCCAGCTTCTTTTGATGATATCAATAGCATTAATCTGCCTATCATTTCAGTAACTGATGAAAATATTCTAACACCAGTTCCTTTTTTTCAGCTAACCTTCTATCAAGTTCTTTATAATCATCAACCAATCGACTTAATTCAGTTTGTCTTTCAATAGGATCCATATCCCTTGGAACAACTTTATCAGCTTTCATACGTTCTTCATCTAGATATTTTGCCTCGGTAATTAAATTATGGTTAGCATCTTTGTATCGGCCTTCATTTATTCTACTAATAACTTTGATATAAAGATCAGCATAATCCAATGTCGATATTTTTCAATACTGTTGCGGTAGTTTTCATTTTCTAGTTTTACATCGTCAAGATGTACCTTACTTTCTTCTTTTATTTTTTCTAGCTCTTCAATTCTTTCTTCGGATTTGTAATCATCTTTTATAACATCTCGTACTCTCACAGCTTTAAAACCATATTTTTCATAAAATTTTTTATACTAATTATCTATTATTTTGCCATTTATATTGTCTAAATTAATGTCAAATCTTTCTTTGTCTTGAACATTTAATCCATGTTCTTTTCTCCATGCTTCTTTTTTTAGCTTTTTCTTCTTCTCTCTCTCTCTGTTCTAAGTTCTTCTTCTTGTTCTAACCTTCTCTCAATCGGTCCAACTACTGCTTCTTCTGCTAATCTTCGTTGAAGCTCTAGTGGATTGTTCAACAACCTTCTTAGTTCAGTTCGTCTTGCAGCAGGATAGGCGATATTTGCTACAAGTGCCTCAGCTAATCTTCTTCTCTCCGCATCAGATCTAGCAATAATTCCTCTAGCAGTTGCTTCTTGTTGTTCTTTAACTAGTCCGAGTTAACCTTTTTCCTGTAGTCGCATAAGTTCTTCTTCTGATAATGGTTTAGTTTCAGGTTGTTTTCCAAGTAAAGCTTCAGTAACTGGTTTGAGAGCGGCGGCTGTTGTTTCTGCTGCAACCACTTGGCCACGTCGTGCTTGCTGTACTTGCTGTTTAAATTTTGCCTGAGATTGCGCAAGTTTTTTTTAGGTTTTCTATATGTTTTCTGTACTTTGCTTGTCTTTCCATTAATTATATACTACGTTGTATAAAAATTATTGTAAATATTTTCAATACAACATCGAAACATTTTACTCGTATAATTTGTTAGTTTATCAAACAAAAAAAAAAGTCATATCTATTTGCCGTTGCTTGATGATATAATTCAATAAATTTATATTTTGTTACATCACCACATTGCTCGTTCGCGATATTTCTAACGTTAACATTGTCAAGTCCTGGAAATAATATAAAACAACCAGTATTTCGCCTAATAAATCTGTATTAAAACCTTGGGCGAGATAAATAGAATTACATTTCTTATTTCGCGACAGTGAAAAATATGATCTTATTTTATTCATTTCCTTGTTGTTCAGCGGAATATCATCAAAAACAACTATCTTGTGTTCGGACGAACCAAGTTGATTAACTGGAATAAGTTCTTCTGGTTGTTTGATAATAAAAAAATCTTCGCCAGCCTCAAGATCATCACGAAGTTTGTCATTATAATTGTTAAGTAGCTCGTATTTATCTTGCTGTGGGTTAATCGTGTAAATATAAACGCGATCGTAGTTAAAATTATCTCCTAAAAGTAAATTCATAAGCAAGTTTGTTTTCCCCAATCCAGTTCTTCCAACAATAAGATAATGACAATCTGGAAGTTCATTGTTATGTTTATGTTTCACCAAACGTTCTGTATCAAAATTTAATATCGATGATTTTGCCATTATTGTTATACAATTTTATGCTATATAAAAAAATTGTCAGACGATAAATAAATAATGAGCTATTATACAAAATTTGGAACATTAGTAGGAGATTCATCAGCTGAAAGTACAACAATAACAGACGGTAAGGTTGATTTATCAGGCTATCTAAAAAAATCCGGCGACACAATGACGGGAAACTTGTTTATGTCAAATCAACGAGTATTAGAGTTAGAAACAGATTATCCGCCAATAAATGTCGTTGATACACAAGCCGTTTGTTATGCGCAACTTAAATTAGTCGACAATAATAAACTAGATAAATCTGATGGAACTTTAAGCGGTAACTTAGATATGTCAGGGAAAAAAATTATAAATTTGGAGACCAGGTATCCACCAGCAAACTTAAATCAAACTCAAGCGGTAAGTTATTTGCAGTTAAAGTATGTTGATGATAACAAACTTGATAAAATAGGTGGGACAGTTACAGGTAATATCAATAGGTCAGGAAAAAAAAATTACATACCTTGGAGACCCAGCTGCAGAATCAGACGCAGCAACAAAAAAATACGTCGCTGATCAAGAATCTAAGTATGTGTTAGTCAACGGTGGTATAATGCGCGCATTTCTCAACATGAACAATAATGGTATTAATAATCTTAGAACACCAGAAACAGATTTTGACGCTGTAACAAAAAAAAAAATACGTCGACGATGGCAACATTCCGACGGTAACAGCAATAACAACAATCAACGATGGAATTAACTCTATTAGAATTGATTTTTCTAATCACGTACAAATGTTCCTGAATTTTCGTAGAAATATAAACAAATCTATTAATGAATTTTTTGGAAGTCCAGCGGTTGTAGATATTAAACTTGCTGACATTAACATAAAACTAAACGATATTATTAACGGAATTCCTAATATCATCGAAAAAACGAATCTGATTAAAATTCCTCACAAGCAGATCATCAATGTGGTATACACAGTAGCATCAGGATCATCAACATGGACACCGCGCGATAACACTCTCGAACATACCGCAGAAGTAACTGGGTTATACAGGCTATCCGTATACGGTTTGGAAATTACTGCGGCCACTTCATCATCACCGAATGTATATCATAATCCTCTACTGGTGATGCTAACCAAGGACATCAAAGAAACGTTTACGTTAACATCAACGGAAATGCCCCCGAGACGTTACTGGTGGTGTTTGGAATTCGTAGCTGAAACTTTTCAAGTATAATAAATCAAACCCAGAGACTGGCACTTTTGTATAAAATCTGTAAACAAATATTATATAATGGAAAAAAATATAGTTGATTTTAATCATATTTCAGAAAAAATTCCAAAACAAGATGTGGAAGCTCTAATGCAATATTACAAATATTATCATAAAAAAAACTTTGGTGCGTAAAAAAATGTTACAAATACTATAACAGAATACTTCGAGTGATATCATATTTGCCACTGTTAATGACTAGCTCTGGTATAATTTCAAGTGGAGCATCATTAAATCCGTTTTTGTTAATAATATCTGGTGTCGGTGTTTCTCTTGCAACAGCGTGTAAAAAATTGAACCTCGTCTTGCGACTAAAAAAAATGCTTGTAAAACAGCAAGTATCACCTATAAAAAATTACTTGATCAAATACGATCTTATTTGCGGGGTATAAAATATGATATGGACGATTTAATACGCGAGTTCCGTATTATTGACAGTATGTTAACAGATATTCTGCCAATGAGAGTCAGCAGATATGAAAAAGATTATCATAAAATATGGGTTACAACAGTAGATGTTTAATTTTGTATAGCTTTAGTAATATCATTATCAAATAAAATATCAACCATATTGTCAATAAATGTCATCCACATCATCTGCCCAACCCGCTATTCTCACATCATTTTCAGTCGCGAATAACCATACTGACCCATATTTTGGTGATATATGATATCCAACTTTTTTAATACAATCGCTTATTATTTTAGTTTCTATCCCAGTATAACTTGAGGCTGCTCTAATCGAATTAAATCTCTTACAAAATTTATTTGTCAGATCAAATCCAACATGTCTGTTTGATTGACAGAAGTACATTATATATAATATTTTCAATCTCTAATTAATTTTGTCTAAATTTTATAGTATAGGGCTGTAAAGTAGTAAAGATAATTGAGTTGTTCCTATCTCAGAGACCCCCTACCCCAACAAAACAAATTTTGTCAGAAATATGTTAGAAAAGTCTTATCATATGAAAGTCATCATTTTAAGCTAAAATCGGCTGCTGACAAAAATGTTAACGTATATCGTTTTTGGGGGTAGGGGTGTCTCTGAGAAAGGAACCTCAAATTATCTTTACTACTCAGACAAGGATGAAAACGTTCTCCGAAATTAAAAACATAAAATAAAGTTGAACGTTTAAATAGACTTTAAAACATTGCAAGATAATGTAAGTGTTCCTTGGGTGCAAGGTACACTATGTTAACGACATGATACACGGACAAATAGAACGTTCTATTATTTGCGAGATGGAGGTTTGGCTAATTTAGTTAGGTACTTTGTGGGGTTCTGTGCATAACGTCAGGTTGCTTCTGTATAAAGTCAACATCAGATTGTAAAAGATGTTGGATTTACCGACGAACAATCAACCAGAACACATAAACAACATGCAAGACAAAAGATCAGAGACCAGATTTAGTGCAACCATGTCTGTAATATATAGCACAGTTTTTATCTGTAGACAAATGTTGAGCGACACAAAAGTATTGCGAACTATGTTTACTATGCAAAACTTAAATCTGGGCTCACATATTCCAAAAGAGGGTGCTTTTCAAAAAGTTGTTTAAATGTTATTATGTTATATTCACTTAGTCAGTTCACAATCTACCTCCTGATAACCTATGAAGTTTATTTACCTGGTCGATCCTCTGCGGAGGATATTGGTAGGTAATAATAATAATAATAATGAGGACTTTGTATAGCGCCTAATCTTTAGAAGCTCTAAGCGCTTTACAACCTTTGACAACCCTTAAAAAACATATATAATGATATGATTACAAAACTAAAAACAAACACCACGAAATTAGAAACAGAAAACATGCTGTAAATATTTAAGGTAAGGATACATTATTAGGTCTTTAAGTCTGTTCTTGCAGTTGAAATAGGTGAGTTTTAAGAGCGCTCTTGAATGAGATTACTGTGTCTTTGTGTCTAAGTGCAGTGGGCAATTCGTTCCACGTTGCTGGGCCCTGGTATGCAAAAGAGCGTTGTCCATATGATTTCATCTTCATAGTGGGAATAATGAGAATACGAGTGTCAGAAGAGGAGCGTAAGCATCTTGCAGGTGTGTACACATGGGTGAGGTCAGATAGGTATGTTGGACTGGAGCCCGTCAGTGAAATGTAGCACAGAGAACAAATTTTGTGTTTAATTCTGGATCGTATGGATAGCCAGCGTAGGGTACAGAGCAGGGGAGAGGCGTGCTCTGATCGTGGTACTCTAAGGATGACCCGAGAAGCTGTGTTTTGAACTTTTTGAAGTTTCTGGAGTAGATATTGAGACGAACCAAACAGAATTGAGTTACAATAGTCCAGTCTTGAAAGTACTAAGGAACACACAAGTGTTTTAGTGGCATCAACTGAAAGATACTTGCGAATGGAGCTGATTCGCCTCAGCTCAAGATATGCAGCCTTGCATATGTTCATGACATATTGGTGCAATGAGAGAGTACTGTCAAGAGTAACACCGAGGTTTCGTACTGACTGTGTGAATTTAATGTTGGTGTTGCTGATATTTATTGTCTGAGGTAAAGGATGTAAATGAGAAAGTTTTTGTGTTGTAATCAAGATGGCTTCAGTTTTATCCTCATTCATCTGCAGCTTGTTACATGTCATCCATGATTTCACATCGGAAATGCACCTCTCTACGCCTTGGATGGTAGCTTCAACTTCAGTTGGATGGCTAGATTTGTATATTTGGGTGTCATCAGCGTACAATTGGTGAGACACTGGATGATGATCTATGACACTTGAGAGTGGCTGAGTGTAAAGAATGAAGAGAACAGGTCCAAGAACAGACCCCTGTGGAACACCACAACATAGATCAATTGGGCTGGAGTGTTTTCCATTTGCGGACACAATTTGTGTCCTGTTGACCAAGTAGGACTTGAACCATAGTAAGGCCGTATTATGAATGCCAAATACATGCTGGAGACGGTGAAGTAATATATCATGGTCTATTGTGTCAAATGCTGCAGACAAGTCAAGGAGAGTGAGGACTGTAATCTTCCCGCTATCCAAAGCAGAGAGAAGGTCATTAACTACTTTCAGAAGAGTAGTTTCAGTGCTGTGGCAAGGGCGATATGCAGACTGTACATTGCTAAAAAGACTGTTTGAATTCAGATGAGATACAAGTTGGGATAGAACAACTTTTTCTAAGATTTCTGACATGAATGGGAGATTAGAAACTGGCGGTAGTTCTTTAAATCATTATGGTCGAGTGTTGGTTTCTTCAGCAGAGGCTTTACAATGGCAGTTTTGTAAAATGATGGGAATTCCCCAGATGAGAGAGAGGTATTAACATCAGTTAGTGAAGGCAGTATTGGATCCAAGCACTCTAGCAGCAGTGACGTCGGGATCGGATCCAGTTCACATGACTTTGGTGCACTCTTCATCACGATTGTACGTACTAAATCCATAGATACAGGTTCAAATGCTGCTAACGGTTGCCGCTGAAATTCTGTATCGCAACTGTGTGGTGACGACGAGTCAACTGAAATTGTGTTGTCAAGTTTATCTCTGATGGTTTGTACTTTGTCACGGAAGAAATTTGCAAATAGGTCCGGAAGGTCGACTAGAGAGAAGGTAGCTGGAAGTGGTGTACATTTGTTCCTTGACATTAGCTTGTTAGTAATCTCAGATAGCTCTTTGCAGCTGGAACTTTCCGTGATCTTAGTACTGTAGTGGGCTGATTTCGCAGCATGGACTATGTTTGTGACATTCTTCTTAGCGGCATCATAGATCTACTTATAAATAATGAGTCTGGTGGAAAGCCAAAGCCTCTCAGCTTTACGGCGGTCTCTTTTAGCAGTGCGAAGCTGGTCCCTAACACTGCTATACCACGAGAACACTTCTGAATTGCTACTCTGCACTTGGTTGCTGGGGCATGTTTGTCAAGCAATGAACGCAGGCAGTTATCAAGTTGTTCTGCTGTAGGAGGTAAGCTAGTTGTTAGGTTTGCTTGGATGTCATGCGTTAGTTTGGTTCTGTTTATCATACGGAGGTTTCTCTTAGTAGCAAATAAAGGTGGAGGGTTAGGGACTAATACGTCAAGATGGCATATAATGCAGAGGTGATCTGATGCAAGTTCGTGGGACACCAGGGAGGATTGTAGAATATTATCATCAGGTCTGTAAAGAATCCAGTCTAAAATGTTACCATGTTTATGGGTGGGTTGGCTAACTGACTGTTTGAGGTTGAAAACGTGAATGGAATCTAGGAGTTTTGATGTGCATAGGTTTCCAGGACAGTCAAAGTGAAAGTTGAAATCTCCAAGAATAATCAGGTTGCCACCTATCGAATTTCCATACTCCAGGAGATTCGGAAACTGCTCCAAAAAGAGAGATTCTGTCAGCTTGTTTTTTCTACTAGGAGGAGGGCGGTAGAGGCAGAAAAAATGGACTGACCTTTGTTCCAGTGTGAGTTATTCAATCACCACAACATACATATCAATGAAACAATTAATGGAATGCAGATTCAGGACCAATTCTAAACAATTATGATAACTACTAATACTAATATTAGTACCCCTACTCCTACCTCAACCACAACAAATCGAGTTGAGGCTACGACATCGTAGCTAGATAGCTACTAGCAGTAACTTTTATTGTTCTATCGAAGAATTAGTTTGAATTTTGAGGTACATTATAAGCAGTGATACGGATATTTCAGTTAAAGTTGCTTATTGGCTGTAAGCGGAGAAGTTATATTGACAATGTAATTTCGTGTGTGTGTGTGTGTGTGTGTGTGTGTGTGTGTGTGTGTCCTTTTCGCATAAGAGTAACTTCCCCTGCTAAGCTAGGTTAGCAAAATGAAACTTGACCGAGACACATTGACAACACTTGCCTTTGGTATTGGGATCGGAGTGGCCATAGGATGGGTCCTGAGGAGCCGAGCAAGGAGGGTATTACGTATTCCTACAGGTCGTACAGGAGGCACAGAGGAAGTACGTGAATTCTAGCAGAAATATTGGCTTCCCATATGCATCACCTGTTTTCGGGAGGCTCGAAAATAGGTTACATGTACTCGTGTTGGTAGTGCTTAAAGCTCTAGCCTCAAAAGCGAAAAGTGTTTCACGAGTGAATAAAAATTGAAAAGTAGACGTTGATAATTTAGTCACGGATCAGGGTCTATACTAGGACGCAAGATTTCCTCAGATTTCTACAAGGAAAGTCTATCTGTTCGATGCCGGTGGCTGTGTACTATGACTGTATCCACGGCTGCCATGTAGCCACTGTAGCAAAGACTTTTGGTCACCAAAAATGCTAACATTAGCACAAATTCTCATATACAAACAGAACATTTGTTGTTTGTGTTGTTGTACAAAAACAAAGATATAGGCCTAGGTGTTCCATTTCAAAACACACAGGACCTCCTCACCCCCCTTTGACCAACAAATTGTTCTCTGCCCTTTTTTTCATTTCTTACATTACTGGTGCCACCACTAGTAATGTCAGAAAAAAGGGCAGAGAACATCTTGTTGGTCACCCCCCCACCCTTTGTTGGCCCCAGTAACTTTTTTAATTTGATTTATTATGTTCTCGTATCCTAGGGTTGCCATTACGTCCTAATTTTCCTAGACATGTCCACCTTGTCAGTCCATACATTTCTATACGGATATAAACCCGCTGTCTGTAGTGTCCTGTTTTTTGAAAGTTCAATATGGTAATCCTAAATGATACAAAATGCCACAGTACAGGTAGCCTAATTCACATAATCATTAATTTATCCCAAATCTGGTCATCAGATATGACTTTTGTTGCTAATAAAGTTTAATAATTTCATTATACAAGCTTAATCATTTACATGGTATACTTTCCAGCTCTTTAGCAATGATTGCTCTCCATCCCATTTGTATCATATTGATATATTGTGCATAATTTAAAGTATAGAACTTGTCAAAAAAGATTATTTCTGGCAAAATTCACTGCCTTTGCATTTTTGCTAGAAGCATTTATTGTACCTTGTCAAGTGTAGAATGTTGGTAGGTACTCAGTTTCCACAATAAATGGATCAATGAAACAATGGTATTTCATGACCCCTTCTTAACTGTTATGATAGCAACAAGCAGTAAGCCTTGGCTTGCAAAAGCTGGACATTATTCAGTTTGTTTCTTAAATTCAAATATTAAATCATTACCCATTTGAGATCCTCTATTTATTCAATAGTCAACTTTACATATTAATGACTGTGCACAGTATGTTATGATAGGTATGACTCTGAACTGTTTTTAAGATAAGTACTTGGACATACACACAACAACAAAAAAAAGCTGGAAAGAGCTTCAAATCATTAAAGAACAATTAATGAAAAAGAACCTTGCAAATGCTTTAAAAATATTATATGCTTGCTATTTTTGTCCCTGTTGAGAAAGGGAATTAATTCAATGTAAATGTTTGGTTAACATTTGGACTTGAATTTTATACATTAATTGTCTAAATATCATTTTTATTTTGACAGAGTTTATTTCAGTAGGATTCAGAGAAATGGTATGGCAATTTTATGCCTTGGTAGAATTATAAAGAAATTTCTGTAGATGTTGTATTATTGAAATACTCTGTTACCTTATCTGAACATTTGGAGTTATTTATTTTGAAAAAAGGTACATATAGTGTATTTTTAAATTAGTGAGAGTACATTTTGCTGTGTGTATTGTACATGTGAATGAGTTGGTATGGACTGAATACATTTCATGTGAGGTCTCAGCTGTAGAAGCCATTCGGGGTGATTACTAATGAGTGAACTGTGTTATCTGTGTGTATCGCATATGTGAATGAGTTGGTATGGATTGAATGCATTAATGTGAGGACTCGGCTGTCATAGCCAGTCACGGTCATTACTGATGATTGAACTGTGTTATCTGTGTGTATTATATGTGAATATATTTGGTATGGACTGAATGCACTTCATGTGAGGACTCAGCTGTCATAGTCAGCCAGGGTGATTACTGAACTTTGTTATCTGTGTGTATTATATAGGTGAATGAATTTGGTATGGACTGAATGCATTTCATGTGAGGACTCAGCTGTGTTGCCAGTCACAGTGATTACTAATGAGTAAACTGTGTTATCTCTGTGTATTGTACATGTGAATGAGTTGGTACGGATTGAATGCATTCATGTGAGGACTCAGCTGTCATAGCCAGTCAGCATGATTACTGATGAGTGAACTGTGTAATCTGTGTATTATATGTGTGAATGAATTGATATGGACTGAATGCATTCATGTGAGGACTCTGCTGTAGTAGTCAAGGTGATTACTGATGAGTGAACTGTGCTTATAATAATGGTCAATTGGCTGTCACTCCAAGTTTACACACCACCTGACTTACACCTGGCTTCTATGGGTGGAAAATGATAATAGTTCCTTCAGCAGATTTTATGAACAGTGAGTTTAAAGAAAAGAGAGAAAAAGGACTGGTTGTTATCAGCTCATTTTAGCACTTTGATATCACAGTAAAGGATTTGTTTTTATATTATTTTTGTGTCTTTTATGAAATGTCACAGGAACCAGATTTTGGTTTTTGCACTGTTTTAATGTTTACAATGGCTGCTGGAGACTATGTAAAGCTTCAAAGAGGTGAGCTTTGTAAATTATTAAGTACATTCTGGTTGATAATGATGATGATGATTTAGGAGGATGAGTTGATGACAACAAAATTGTTGAATCCAGATTTGAGCAAGGGTGGGTTGTAGGAGAAAAGTGTGGATATTTGTGGTGGCTTCTATATATGATTATTATTGAGTTGTTTTTCAGTAAAACTTAAGAAACTTGAAGAACTTTGGACTGAGATTTTGTTCAAGTTCGTAGCTGTTTTGAGTTTTCCTTGGTAGCAGAAAAGAGAATTTTCTTCATCAGGACTAAGCAAGTCCATTAAGTGGTGTCCGGTATTCAAGTGATTGCTATTTTGAGTTATCAAACTTTTACTGTATATACTATTTTAAGTTATCAAAGTTTTACTGTATATATATCTATTTTTAGTTATCAAAGTTTATATATCTATTGTAGACAGATTTAACAGATGCTGATGACTTGGCAGACAGTGGAGAAATAAAAATGGTTATAGTGGCCAGAATGGATCTAAAGATGGGAAAAGGAAAAATAGCAGCACAGGTAAAACATAATGTGGTAATTAACTCACCTTTTTGTTACAGTCCTATGCAATTGTAACAACTTAAATACAGTAGTTTTTAAAGGAACATATGGTGACCTATACTAATTTGTAGATGGAGAAATACTTGGAGAAAAATGCTTAAGACTGATTTGTGATTATGTTGATGGTTGAAAGAATGGACCTATCAACAAAGCTTTCCATTCTAATGTTACGTATATGTAATTTAACTACTTGTGTGTTAGTTTTAAATTTCTTTTTTATTTTTTTTTATTTCATTACATGTTATTGTAATGATAGGTTTATTCACTGGATTTGACATTTATCCAGAAAATTCAGTTCAGTTCTGTTAAACCTGATAAACATGCAGTAGTTTGAAACTTTGTATCTTTTGCTGACCTAGATTCGAGCCAGTTTCAGCTCTGTAGTAAACAACTTTTTAAAAAAAAATTTTATTATTGAATCTTATAGTAAGATTTGTTCAGTAGAATCAAATTCGTCCATGGCAGACGTGACAGCTGGCATATAATGTTACTACGTCACTTGAAAAGAATTGATCACTTGACCTATCACGTGATCTGTTTTGCGTTTCAGTTAAGGGTTAAAACTGACATATCATAATGATTTTTGGTCAGTCATAATTCATACCTTTGGGCTCAAAGGTATTTCTGTTGTTGCCAGTTTGAATTAAATTTTTTATTTAAAATAATTTATTTACCCTGAAAAATACTTGTGCTCATCAGAATTCTTGGAAAAAGACATTTACTGAAAGTTATTCAGAATTCTGAAGCTGGAATATTATTCTTGGTGATTCAACAAGGAACTGTTGACACAACAACACAAAACAGGTTATCGAAGATGTCATCACCTTCCATCTTGGAACTTCATCGGGATTTGAACTTTGATTCACTTAGAACTTTTTTAGTGATAGGAGTTATATTTTTAATTATTGGATTAATTTTTGGATTTGATTCATAAACCGTAAGTCTTTTTTCATATTTTTACCTTGTTTCCTAAGGAAATAAATTATTTTGTTAAATTTACAAAGCTTGTTGGCTTCACTCTTTTCTGTGTTACTTTTGTACAAACCTAGACATAACACTAATTAAAATATAAAATTCTTTAAAACATTTTCTTGGGAAAATTCATATACATTCTTCACTGGTACTTCTGAGTGCCTGTGGAATGTTTTGCTTAACATACATCAAAAGAAGTGGAAAGATAAATTTGAATCTACTAATCAGACAGATATGCCCAGTGTGAGTTCTGTCAGTGAAAACTGAAACAAACAAGAAGTATAGGCAATTACATAATGCTTGTCAGATTGCTTGAAGTCTAAGTAGTTGGTGATCAATAGGAATTACTGATATGCAGATTGCTTGACATCAAAGTAGTCAGTGATCCACAGGAATTACTGATATGCAGATTGCTTGACGTCAAAGTAGTCAGTGATCCACAGGAATTACTGATATGCAGAAAGTTGTTGAAAGGTCAATTAACTATTTTAGGGTATTTTAATAATCATCAGTTCATTTGCCTGCAGTCTAATTAGTAGAATTTTGATTTCAGTTAAAATTATATATTGGACATAATACCTGAATTATACACTTTAATAATACAATTAGGATAAATTTAATAAAGTTCAATCTTATCATACTAGGCTGATATTGAATATGTCCTAAACATTCTTTTTGACTGACAGTATTAAGTAGTACATGTATTGTGACAACTTGCATACATGGTAGTAGGTTTAAAGAAAATAATAATGTTCTAGATTGATTTTAGCTTCTCTCTCTCTCCCCTCCCCAATCAGGTACATGCACTTAGAAATGGATGATGTTTATGTGAATTTGACCAACAGAGGGGTGTGCACTTATTAAGGTATATGTGGTTAGTGTTAATGGCTCATCAACAAATGATAGACTACTTACTGCTGAGGACCGTTTTGGTGGCCTAAGTGGTTAGAGCATCTGCCCCAGATGCATGAGGTCGCAGGTTCAAACCCTGGCTGAGTCATACCAAAGACTTATAAAAATTGCATGCAGCATTAAGAGGTTAGCAGACCTGCCAACCTTTATGATTTTGCCATAAGTCTCATGAAAATGACCCTTAAAGTATGAACATACAGAATAAAATCAAAACTTACAGGAATGTGATTGTTGCAATAAAATCCCAATTAATGGCTCATCCATGTTTGATTTTGATCCAGGTTTCATATCAGATTTAGTGGAGCTAGTCATGGAACCAGATTAACTTTGCAGTAGTATCTCAGATGTTTTAAACTGCACATATATTTTATGCAAAGTGTCTGCATTATCAAACTGTCGATTATAGAATTTGTTAAATATGGCATCCAGCAAGTGATGCATGTTGAAGACGAAAGGGAAAGGAGTTAATAATCAGTACAGAAGGTATAAAAGGGGTATTCAGATTCTTGTGAATAGAAGCAGGAAGGGACACAATTACATTTATTGGACATCATGTTTTGAGTTGAGTATGTCTTGTGGCGGGAGATATGATTGCAGTTATCATGTGAAATGGAAAAAAGATTCCAAGAATTACAAGTTAAGAGAAGCAACAAGCCATTCAGCTGCATAGGGTTTGGAACTGAAGTTATGCAACTGTGCTAGAGGTAAATACGATCTATGTGTAGTTTACAAACTTTTAAGTTGAACATAATGTTTACTGTTGCTGCATGTTTCAAATATCAAACTTTTCAAATACATATTTTCCAACTTTACAATAGGATTATATAATATTTTGTTAAACCTTACTGAAAACCAGTGAAACTTACGAAAAAAAATCACCCGCCTTACTGAGATGGTCTTGACAAAGTTGGCAGGTCTTAGTATTAGGACTGGTCACTGTGGTGTCAGGATAATGTGACTGGGTGGGACATCTGCTGCATGTCTGCGGCATGATGCCCCAGTGCTAGACATCACTATAAACTGCCACACTGCAGACATCTTAGCGATATGACTTAAATTTTTTTAAAGCTCCATTAAAGATGAAAATCACACACAAACACTTTCTGCAGAGGGAATGTGAATAAAATGCATTGCAAAGAGATGAACTAGTCTGAGTAAGATTCATATCAGCAGACAATTCATTATGCTAGCTTTTCTGTTTTACCTTGGGTCAAGGTCACCATCATAACAAACTTTGTTTTTGTTGTTGTTGTTGTTGTTGTAGGATTTAATGCCATTTTTCAGCAGAAGATAGGCTATACATGGTGGCCAGTATAATTGGTGGAGGAAGAACCCTGGGAAACCCAGGGAAGAACCACCGACCCACGAGAAGCTACTGGCAGGCTTTCTCACATGCCCACGTTAGCCGAGCCTGAGACTCGAACTCACACAGACAGAGGTGAGATGGCAGTGATCCGTAACGGTGAGCACTTTAGACCACTCGGCCACTTGGGGGCCCCCATAACAAACTTTGTATCATGGTTTTGGTGAACAAAAATTTAATTTGCTAATATTTTCTAAACTCATTGATAGATTTTCTTCATACTGTGGAGGAATTATTATGAAGTTAAGACATTTCATTATGTGACATGCTTGCTCAACTTTTTGATCTTGAAGCCAAGGTTACATGTTTCACAGCAATCCTGTAGACATGGGGTCAGTATGCTGTCCTTGACCTTGATATATATGGTTACGTGAAATGATAAATGAATCATATGCTGAACATTTATATTATTTTACAAAATTCAGGTATGAAAGATGTTTATGAATGTTAATGCCCAAAAGAAACATCTCATCTCATAATGCTTTGGTAAGTCCCTTACGACAAAAAAATTTTCTAAGTTTTTTTAAAATCACACTTTACATTAAAATTGAAGCTGTTTGAGATTAAGGGAAACATTGTCATGTACTATATCTTCGAGATAAGTAATTGTGTAATATATGGAATTTTCCTTTAAACTTTCCTTTCCACTGTAATTTTCAAGCTATTTGAGATGAAGGGACGAAACTAGACATAACAATAAATCATCACTAAAATAAATGGGAAGGGGAGTGTCCTATCTTCAAGGTCAGTCACATATCAGTCATACAGATTTAAATAACATTTTCCTTCTGCTTTCTAACTTAAGAGCTATTAATAATAAATGAATATCTTGTGTATTGTCATTAGAAGATGTGCTGCATGCTACTTTAAATCATAAAAGCTGTTTAATGTACAGTGATGAACCAGTATTACATCACTTATGCTTCACAATATGATGGCATCTTTGAGTCAGTGTCAAGGTTTTATCTTCGGTGTCAAGGTCACTGATCAGAATTTGCTTTAGAAACTTACTTTCTTCACTTTTACTCGAATGCCCATTGAGATAAGGCTATGAAACTTAATTCCTTTCCTTGTCTGCCCAGTCACTATATAGCTTTGTCTTAAAGGTAGATGACAAATCTTCAGTGAATTTGCTTGACTTATAATGTTCTTAATGCATTTATTATCATCTTGCACATACTCAGCTGTGAATAGCATAGACTTGGCTGCGAATAGCACATATCTAGTTCAGCTATAAATTAGTGTAGCAGCAATTCAGGGTCTACATTGATTTAAATCATAGGTATAATGAACAATTTAAGACCTGATCTACAGGTACATCCTACAGCATCAAATCTAGGTCTATCCTAAGTCATTATTGGATGCACATTATACCTGTATAAATATGGAAATAGTTTGTTACAGTGTTGTTATGTATTCATGCTTAATTGTGGAACATGCCTGTTATATTGTTTTCATGTATACATGTATAATTTTGGAACTTGTCAGCTAGAGTACTGTCACGTATACAAGTATAAATGTGGAACTTGTCTGTTACATTGTTGTCATGTATATGCATATAAATTTGAACATGGCTAAGACAGTGTTATCATGTATTCATGTATATATGTGGAAATCATCTGTTACAGTGTTGTCATGCGTCTGTTGGTTGTCTGGATAAATTATCCCGTACAAATCCCATGCTCCTTCAGCAGTGGAGAATGTGCGGTCAGCCTAAAGTTGTGGTGAAGACAGACAACGAGGAGTCTCTGTGAGTTACTAATTGATTGCTGCATTTACTCCACACATAAAATGCTCACAACATCTGTAACCAATATTGACCAAAATCTCCCATCACATAATGCATTGACATATCAGGGCCATTTCATTTTGCTTGAAATGATAAGTAGACCCTGGTCTGTCCCATGCATAATGTGGTAGCTATCTTGTGAATTGTGGTCTTCAGTCACAACTTGAATGATTACAAAAGAAAAGATAAGTATGTAATACTAACTTTGAAATCAAAGTGTTTTCTTCTGAGAATTAGTATGTAAATTAGTATTTATTTTGAATATATATACAAAAATATTCACAAAAATTAAATATTTTAAATTTATGTTTATTTGAAATTGTACACAATATATAATGATCATCCGCCAGGTTACATACATCAGACCTGAAGAACCAACAAGCTTTCGGTATGCCTGTAATTTATAGTAATACAGAACACCTTTTCCTGTGATAGTATTGATTGGTAGTCCAAGGTATAGGCATATATTACTGTGGGACTGATATAAAGCAACATGTTCATTAGAATGTGGAAACTTTCATGAGATATATAGTACTCATATTTTGATAAATTTGTGTCTTTGAACCAATTTATTGTGTTGCAGTTTTAAAATATGAAACAAAAATTGTATATATCATGTGCAATGAGTGATGAGTGACAAGGTGTGTCATTAATGTGGATAGGGAAAAGTAATTGATGTAGCTAGATAATGAAGGCTTGCTAGCTTATCATAGTTTTCTGTGTGTATAGACATATTACCTGTGATTTGTCATCCATTAGTGAAGAGTTCCGGAGTATCTGAAGGAATGGAAACAAAAACCATATTTTTCCATGGAATATGCTCACTTGATTTCATAAATATATTTTTCCATGTAATGTGCTCACTTGACTTCATAAATACCATATTTATTCATGTAAAATGCTCACTTGACTTCATGAGTACCATATATTTCCATGTAATGTTCTCACATGACTTAAAACAGTATAGACCCAGATCTGCTGAACAGTTGCTTATTTTAAAATTATCTATTTGCCATGTTTTGTGATATTTTTGAAATTACACAATCTTCATATTTTCTCTAAATTCAGTGCAAATTACATGAAATTCTATTTGACGATCAAACTTATGAAGTTATTCCAGTCAAATTAATATTTTTTTTGTTTTTAAAATTATAAAGCAGACTTTTCTTCATTTCAGAATTGAGTTGTCCAATAGAGCAGTGTCTTTAGGATTGACAACAAGTTTGATTAGGGATGCAGGGAGAACACAGATAGCTGCAGGGTCCAGGACAGTACTTGGAGTGGGTCCAGGTCTGTATCCATCCATCCATCCACCCACCCACCTGTGTCTCTATTTATCTATCTTTTTTGCTGTGAAACCTGTTTATAGAAATCACTCAAAAGAGATCACAGTTTCGTGTCCTTTATGGACAGGTTTCAGGTGACACATGCAAATAAACTTATTGTCCATCCATCCATCTGTCTGTTTCTCTCCCTGTCTGTTGATTAATTGATCAATTAATTGATTAAATGCATGCCATGAATCAGCTAACAAGTTTAAAATAAAATAAACAAAGAACATTGTTATTAATACCCACACCAGAGGTAAGATCTAAAATCTGTTACTATCATGGCACCCCAATTAAAGTTAAGACCTAAAATCTATTATTATCTTGGCATACCAGTCAGAGATAATATCTAAAATTTGTTATTATCATGGCTCATCAGAGAACATGTCTAAAATCTGGTAATTATCATGGCACACCAATCAGAGATAATACCTAAAATGTGTTATTATCATGGCACACCAATCAGAGATACAGTGTGACCCCACTATAACATGGTAGTTGGGAGACATAGAACCTGACCATGTTATAGACCAAACCGTGTTATAAGCAACCAGGTCAGTTAGCAGAAGAAAATGATGCATGTACCCAAAAAAATGTGGGGGGTGGGGTGGTGTAGGTAATAAATGCGGGCGCAAAAATACGTGCTTAATTGGCACAGTTATCATCTTAAAGCGATGCATATTAAATGAGAAATACACCTGTAGTGAAAACAGAGAAGGCATATATAATATTTTACTTTATTCAGAGAACCACGCATTGGTACATATACGTGTATACTGTTTATATATACATGTCTAATGCATAGCAATGAATAAAGTATCAACACCGTGTACTCACCCGCGAATCATGTCACATACATTGAATCCACAATACAAGTAATTCCATCGAAAATATGCACACACACACATTTAAAATATTTGATAATTTTGTCACATGTCATATAGGTCTGAATTCAGTGGGGGAAAAAATAGGATAATCACATAACGAATGATGAAGCACATTTACTTTTCAGTACGTCCGAAGTCGGTAAAAGTTTGCGTTTTAAGTGCCATCAGTAGAGTTCGTAAGCATAAACTTTTTTCCTGTAAAAAGGAAACTTTCACGGCACAGCAAAAATGTTCCAGTCACGTTGGAAAATGAAACAATCCATCAGATTCCATTGCTTTTATTTAAGTTCGGTAATGACTTCCTTTGAAGAAAGGTTCTTTGTTTTTATTGAAGATTGTAGTCGGCTTTCTTTGATGAAGGGTGCATGCATTATTGAAGTCACCGCTAAAGGACAACTTTGGAGAACCAAACAAATGCCCGTTTCTTATTGTGGCGGCAACATCAAAAAATTGTATTGCATGATTGAGACTGATTTTTTTCCCATTTGCTTAGTACGTTTTCATAACAATCGGTGCTTCAAAGGTAATGTTTTCTTTGAAGTTTCAGCTGCTATTTTATCTGGGTACATTTTTTAAAAAAATGAATTGGCCATTGTATGGTCAATTGTAGTTAGTGTTCCTCCCTGCCTATCGAATAGACAAATGAGAGCGTGTTTGTTTGTTTTTTTTGTTGTTTTTTTTACATTTATGGTAATGGAGTGATGCTGCTTTCCACGCATGCGTCAGAAATTTAAAGAAAGGGTCAATCGACAATAGAGACGCAGGTGTTCTGGTCTGATGACAGGGATTACTACAGAAAATGTGAATGTTCTGAAGAATTTAATTCTGAGTGAAAAGAGGAGGAATTTTACATATCATCCACATACAAATGTCAGTCTATGTAAATATATTAATTACTAGCGAGTGGCCGAAAGTCCGAAAGATTATGAGATAATGCTTTGTCCGGTTGATCTCTGCTACCAGAAATGTAAATTTGAAAAATAGCAGTTATCTCAAAAAATACAGTACTCATGCTAGATGTCAACATAAGCGGATTATGATATAACAGTGCACTGTTAAGATGGTTTGTCAATATGGACAAATAATTTGTTTATGTAACAATAGATAAATTTCAGTGCATTTTATATCCACATTATGGTTACCTTTCCTGGGGCCTCTGAATTTCTCTACTCCAAACCAATGGTTGTATGTACAAGTTTAAACAGCCAACAATGTCACCAATAAAAAAAAAATTGCCAGATGGTATATTTTACCGCCAATAAGGAAAAACAAATCGCAATTTGCAACATTGGCGAAGCCCTGCACGACTCCTGAATAAATTTGTACACGTTATTTTTCATACTTTTAAGAAGAAAACACTATTTTTCGTGTATGAGAAAAATACAGCTAAAATTTCAGTAGCCACGCCATGATCGTCTTGTATTATTCATACACGATCTCTTCCCTAAAATGATAATAAACTTTTTTTTTTCTTTATTTGGATTTTTAAGAAAGATTTTTTTTTTCGTGTATGAGAAAAATACATGTATATGAAATTTCGGGAGCCACACCACAACCGTGTTATATCCGAATTCATGTTATAACGGAGTGTGCTACAGCGGGGTCACACTGTATTATCTAAAATCTGTTATTATCTTGGCTCATCAAACAGAGAACACATCTAAAATGTTGTAATTATCATGGCAAACCAATCAAAGATAAGGTATAAAATCTATTATTATCATGGCATGCCAATCAGAGATAAGATCTAAAATGTTTTATGGCAAACCAATCAGAGATAAGGTATAAAGTCTATTATTATCATGGCATGCCAATCAGAGACAAGATCTAAAATCTTTTATGGCAAACGAATCAGAGATAAAGTATAAAATCTATTATTATAATGGCATGCCAATCAGAGACAAGATCTAAAATCTTTTATGGCAAACCAATCAGAGATAAGGTGTAAAAGTTGTTATTATCATGGCATGCAAATCAAATACAAGATCAAAAATCTGTTATTACCTTGGCACACAAATCAGAAATCATATCTAAAATCTGTTATTATCATGCTGCACCAATCAGAGATAAGGTCTGATATCGGTTATTATCATGGCACACAGATACAAGATTTAAAATCTGTTATTATTATGGTGTACAATCAGAAATAAGATCACAAATCTTTTATTATCATGGCACCCCATTCAAAGTTAAGATCTAAAAATCTTGTTACTATCATGGCACAGCAGTGATGGATAATATCTAAAATCTGTTATTATCATGGCACACCAATCGGAGACAAGATCTAAAATCTGTTATCACACAGCAGTCAGAGATAATATATATAACATCTGTTATTATCATGACATATCAATCAGAGACAAGATCTAAAATCTGTTATCACACAGCAATCAGAGATAATATATATAACATCTGTTACTATCATGGCATACCAATGAGAGACAAGATCCAAAATCTGTTGTTAGCATGGCACACCAGAGATCTAAATTTGTTATTATCATGGCATACCAAGTAGAGACTAGGTCTAAAATCTTTTATTATCATGGCATACCAGTCAGATACAAGATCTAAAATCTATTAATATCATAGCAAAGCAATCAGTGATAATATGAAAAAATGTGTTAATATCATGGCATACCAATCAGAGACAATATGTAAACTCTATAGTTGTCATGGCACACCAATCAGAGATCTAAAATAATATATCAAAAATCTGTTATTTTTCATGGCACACCAGTCAGAGATAAGATCTGTTATTATGACACATCAATCACATACAAGATCTAAAATCTCTTATTTTCTTGGCAAAGCAATCTGAGATAATATGTAAAATGTGTTGTCATCATGGCATAAAAATCATAGACAAGATGTAAACTCTGTAGCTATCATGGCACACAAATCAGAGACAGGATCTAAAATGTGTTATTATCATGGCACACAAATCAGAGACAGGATCTAAAATGTGTTATTATCATGGCACACAAATCAGAGACAGGATCTAAAATGTGTTATTATCATGGCACACAAATCAGAGACAGGATCTAAAATGTGTTATTATCATGGCACACAAATCAGAGACAGGATCTAAAATGTGTTATTATCATGGCACACAAATCAGAGACAGGATCTAAAATGTGTTATTATCATAGCACACAAATCAGAGACAGGATCTAAAATGTGTTGTTATCATGGCACACAAATCAGAGACAGGATCTAAAATGTGTTATTATCATGGCACACAAATCAGAGACAGGATCTAAAATGTGTTATTATCATGGCACAGCAGTCGGAGATAATATATAAAAATCTGTTATTATCATGGCATACTAATGAGAGACTAGATCTAATATCTGTTATTGTCATGGCATGCCAATCAGACACAAGATCTGTAATGTGTTACTATCATGGCACACCAATGATAAACAAGATCTCAAATCTGTTATAAACAGGAACAGCAGTCAGAGGTAATATATATAAAATCTGCTATTATCATGGCACACCAGTCAGATAAGATCTAAAATATGCTGTTATCATGGTTTGCCAATCAGAGACAAGATCTACATCTGTTATTATCATGGCATACAATGAGAAACATGATCTAAATCTGTTTTTATCATGGCATACAATCAGAGATAATTAAAAAAATCTGTGATTATCATGGCATGCCAATGTGACACAAGATCTGAATCTGTTATTTTCATGACATACAATCAGAAAAAGATCTAAATCTGTTTTTATCATGGCATACAACAGGAGATAAGAACAAAAAATCTCTTATTATCATGGCATGCCAATGCGACACAAGATCTAAATCTGTTATTATCATGACATAACAATCAGAAACAAAATCTAAATCTATTATTATCACAGCATACAATCAGAGATAAATTTAAATCTGTGTATGTCACATTTGCTCAAGTATAATACACATCCAACAAAGACTGTCATGAAATGTGCTGGTAGATAAAAGGTAACACTTCTCTACTTATGACTTGGATATTAACCTAGGTCTGCAAGTGCATTACATAATGGACAGGTCTGGATTACTTATGACTTGGATATTAACCTGGGTCTGCAAGTACATTACATAATGGACAGGTCTGGATCTATGCTTTTCGTAGTTTTATGTGTATTACAATGTGGATAAATATGATAACTTTTTTATTGCTTATAACGTATCATGGTAATTTTGATCACTTCATACATATCATGTTGGTAAATTTGATCGTCTAATACACCTCTCCCTTGATAACTCATGAACAGTGGGCTCCAAAAACACAAACTGCAGCATAAGTGAGGGCACGAATTATGGAGGAACTGCTGAAAAGTAAGTAGGGGATGCCATTTTATATGGATATTGACAATGAGAAGACCAAAGGTGCTGGGGGGGGGGGGGCCGAATGTTCATTGGTTTAACACTCACTTTATGATCATGTTGGAAATAATTGTCAGTTAAATATATTTTCTAATGAAATTGTATGCTTTTCTATAAATAACCAATGTCCAAAAGATCATTGTTGATTCACAACAAAATAAAATGTCCTTTTTTTTCTCAAAAACTAGGGATATTTAATTCATGAAATGACAATCATCAGCATCAAAACTCAATTTTTAACAATTATTCTGTTAATAGAATGTTGATGTAGTGAAATTATTGATAGTAATAGTGATCCTTAAGCAAAACTGAGTGCCAATTTGGAAATTTTAACTTAACTACAGAACTTTGGAACTTGCATCTCCATAATGAACCCTATCTGTGAAACAAAATGTTCCATGTACTGAGTACTTCTATCCCTTACTCCCCTTGTTGCATTGATCACATTTACAAATTAGTAGAATAAACAACTGATTATTGTTTAATACTTCAGTCTGTAACTGTTTTTAAATTCTTCCCTCTTTATTGATTTGATGCAAAAGATGTAATTAACATGATAATACAAATTGCATCTACTTTTAATTGTAATACTACAACAAACACTTCTGCAAATCGAGGATCAAAACACAGTTTTGGTACATGTACTTAATTAGGTTCTCACAGTAATGCCTGTGGACAAAGCTGTGACAGTAGATTGACACTTTTCATGTTGGATTACATAGGACATATTGCATTTACAATGATTACACTGAAACAGAATTAAATGATGGAATTCAAACAGAAATTTCACTTGACAAAACTTATTTAATTACTATTTATTTCTTAAGGTGTTGCCACTAGCAGGCTTTACTGACATGCATAAGTTCATGAGTTTTCCATGCACTTGTTATTGAGAGAGAGGTGTACATAGCATTTTGTTAATTGGTTCACTTCTTATGTAGCAATTTGATTATTTATGTCACTTATTACATACATGTTAATATTGATTACTTATTATTTACCATGTTGTTAATGTGTATCATTTATTATATGGTACTTTGGTAATTGTTATAACTTAATACATAGCATGCTGCTAATTTTGAATTTTCATCACTTAATACATAGCATGCTGCTAATTTTGAATTTTGATCACTTAATACATAGCATGCTGCTAATTTTGAATTTTCATCACTTAATACATAGCATGTTGCTAATTTTGATCATTAATTACATAGTATGTTGAAAATTCCAAATAATGAATACAAAACATTTAATCACTTAATACATGGCATGTTGGTAATTTTTATTACTTTCTACATAGCCTGATGGTAATTTTGATGACTTGACTTACAGCATGTTGATGATTTTAAAAAATTGTTTGATGGTCAAAAACATTATATTTATCTTTTTTACAGGTCCTTCATTTCTGGTAGATCAAGTGACTGGGCATTTAAAACTTTATTAAAAACAGCTGATATATTCAAATACATTGGAATATTTATATTTTAAGTGATAACTGGAGTGGGAAACTGAAAGCAGAAGCCATGATGGATATCTCTTGTAGGACTGCAGAAGAAAGTGTATTTTTAAGAACAAGAATTGTGTTGATAGAATTAGCCTTTATTTGGTTACATGGGTGTTGTGGGCAGAATATTAATCTTCAGTGAAGATTTAGCAAGATATTCCACAACTATGCATTTAATGCATTACAAGAATATGTGCTTTAAAACTCCTGTCAAACTGGGTACAGAGTTGTCCTGTCTCATCTTAAACTGTTGTGATCCCAGTCAATAAAGGACAATCAAGTGAGTACACAAGTTTGTTTGGTGTTGATAAGTGCCCTTGATACACAGGTCAACTTAAGAGGTGTACATAAATTTGTTTTTGGTGATCATGTTTCCAATTGATGGGGATATCCATTAGGCAGGTTTTGGTATATTTTCTGTAATAAAATCTCATGTCTGAACTTTAATTATAAAATGTTTCTTTTATATGTGATATGTGAAAGAATAGTCTGACCAAAAGGGTTTGAGCAACACAACATGAATATATTTTGACTTATCCCTTGATATACCATTTCTCCACTTATTAATTGAGGTATGATAATGGATTCTGTTTTGCTCTATAATTACTGCATAATTTATTTACATTATTTTAGCTCTTGACTTTGGAAGCAATGTAATCGGATCATGAAGGAGACCAAATATTTTAATTTGGTTGGGATAACAAGTCAGAATATTCTGTGTCAAATCTGTCATTCTCACATGATGGGTAGGACTGGGGTGGTTTGACACGTACATTTTTATGACGTAAGCTGTGCTCAGAAATGGAAAATTAATTCATTTGTTGCATGAGCACAGCTTTAATTGACTGAAAAATCCCATTGAATCAATTATACAAAAAGGTTACCTGAAACATGTATACATGCTGTGTTTATGTACCAATTATATCTACCCAGTTAACTATACACACACTGTTTTTAACCCAAAGATATTTAGTTTATTATGTGATAGCAATTATTAATCCCTGAAAGTATTTTTAAAGTTACTGTAATACATTTTGTTGAGATTGATTCATTGTGATAACTATCTGTTCCTCTAAGTATTGTTTTGCATTTGTACACTTACTCCATACTCTAGATTGATTATTAATCTACCTTCTGTGAAAAGTGCATACTGCCCCCTGCCCATTAACTATAAGCAAATGTCTCTCTTTGACTTAGATGTATCCAAAAAAGGAATTCAATCAAGAAAGCATACATTACATCCATTAGCTCTCCAATTTTACATACAAGATGTCCCCAGTTGGATAAATTCAAAATAAAACAAATCATGACCTAGCAGGTGCCTTCCAACTTGGACTACTGTTGTGGTCTTATATAGAGGTTCCCTCCTCACCTAAATATCAGGGCCACATGCATCTATTCAACAGAACATGATAATAAATGTGTTTTAAATCCTGCACGTGTATCCTATGCATGTTTGGTGAACATTTAAATGAAAGACAGAAGGAAAAGACTTTTCATTCATTCCAGTATTTGGATTTATATAGACAATGTTTTCCAAACATGGATTCATTTATATTTTTCAGTTATTCATGTATATGATATTGTTTTCATACATATTGTATCATAGACAATCATCGTAATATAATTATGACCAGTGATACCCAGCGCGAGCATTCTAGAATTTTCTGTCAACCTCCTAGCAGGCTGCAACCACCTATAAATTTAAAAAACAAAAGCATCAAAATTTTTTAACAAATGCACAAACTTAGTCACTTAATTCATTTAATTTATTTGAATTTGTTTGAAAAGCATAGAATAGCTCCTGCAGATATCCCAACTGTTTTAGTAAAGAAACTCCTGTTTGGTTTGAGATTGAAAAAAGATAGTATTAGAGACTTCCTGGTGACAATCATGTTATTAATAATAAATTAATGAATGAAATAACAAATAAATTTTGTGCATTTTTTGGTATCATTAAAATTGGGACAGGGGTGCAAACTACCATAGGGTAGGCAAATACTATAATTGTTATTGAAAACTGCTTGCTGGGATTAGTGATCCTGTAAATGTAATGATCATCCAGTTTTCATGCGTGTTGACTAGTGTTTACATTTTCTTTCTGGACTGTATCCTGTTTTAATAAAGACAATGCTATCTTTGCTTCCCTTTGTTAGAGTAATATCTGAAGATTATTAACCCCTACAGAATGTTATTTTTGCAGTCTGTTATCAGCCAGCATGTGTTTTGTTATGATGTGCTTCCACTGGTCTGTCAATATGTTATGTGAACGCAATAACTCAAATTGTCAACCATCTACAGTTACCAAACCATGTGGATGGCTTGTACTTGGGGTAAGGAAGTACCGTATCTATTTTGAGATAAAACGGTCAAGGTCAGAATGTCAGAAGAAGAAAAATAGCTTCTCCACAATAACTTAAGTTCTCCACCATTTATGGTTATGAAACTTTATGGATTGCACTTGGGGTATGGAAGAACCATATCAATTTTAGGGTCAAAAGATCAAAGGTCAAGGTCACTGATGCAAGAAAAATGGTTTGTGCACAATACCATCAGTTCTGTATCATGTACTTTGTAGCTAAATGTCACTGTGAAAATGGTGCATCATCTTAGACCAGTGAAATGGGCATGGAAAGTGCATATACTTTGGATTCCTCTCCACTGATAGGTCTGAAAGTGTACCTACAGTTAGTAACTGGAAAAAGACCATTGGAGGAGGGGAATCCCATGTAGCAACAAACTTCTGTTCCACATTCTCTTGTCAGAGACGTATCATTTTCATGTGACATTTAGCAATAAAGGGTTCCACAGTTATGTTCATTTGACTGTTAGCTGTGTGTGCAGACTTCTGCCAGAATATTTGATGGGTGGGGTTCAACAGTATTCACTCTTCATCTGCCCAATGTATAGTTTAGTGCCAGCACAGATCAAGTATCAGTCAATATGGTACTTATATTTTCATGTTGTTCCTTCCAAACACAACTTTATCTTTATCTGAATACTTAGTGCTTACTGTACATGAAATTTGATGTTTGAAATTGGACATTAGTAACAACAGTTTTCCCATGCCACTGAGATTTCAAATTTTTCCAAATGATGGTTCTCACTATCAAATATGTCCAAAATTTAAAAAAAAAAAATTAACGACTTCTCAAAAAGCATATTTTTTTGAGGGTTTGGGGGCCACAAAAAGTGTGTTTTGAGGTCCCAATTGGTGGAGGGGTCAATGCATATGACCAGAAAAGAATGATGTTATCTAATTAAGCACAAGTTATCTTTTCCTATTAAATAAAATACAAATATTCAAAGTTTCTGTGTTTAAAATCCATTGGACAGAAAAATATTTTCTTAATTAGATACTGCTCTCAATAGTTCAGTTGTGGGGGGAGGGTTTAACGGTAATAGAAGTATCATTTGTGTTCTTGTTTGAGTGGCAAACATGCAGTGTGGTGTTGATATGTTGACAGATGTCGTACGGTCCAGTGTGACTGTATAGTTTAATGTTGATATGGTGTTTGCAGTGTGTGCAAAAGATAAAATCCTCCCCTTTTGCTGCTGTGCTTCACAGTGTAAACTCTGTCTAGGAATTTTGAAATTTAGTTTTGCTGGACTTTGCTCATTTTGCAGATGGCTCATATTTTTCCTAAATCATCTTCCTGAAACAAATGAACCACACCTGTTCATTATTCTGACTACCAAACTAATTGTGTTTTGCATTTCATATACATAGTAAAATTCGATTTTAAAGAAACTTTGCTGCTGATCACCAACTTTCCAGCACAGTAATGTTTAATAATGATGGCATAAACATTCTCATTCAAGGCAGAGTTTAATAATTTTTGTTCTTCAACATGTCTTTGTGATTGTACCCAAGTCACCTAAATTATGCCATTGCATTTAGTGAAGTTGATGCAATTTAGCCAAATAGGCTCGCCCACAGCAGTGTTCCAAGGACTTGATGTGGCATCATCCTAGAATAGTCTTGATAAGTGGGGTTTCAGAGCCAAGTCCCCTATTTTGTATTAGGATGACAGTATAATTCTTACCCCCTCCCAGACCTCCCATGTTAGTCTAAACAGAATATGAAAACAACTTTTTGAGGCAGCAGCATTGATTTCATTATTGATTACCTAACTCGAGGACCTATCAGGGAAATTATCATCATCGTCATACAAAATAGGGTTGGCTCAGAAATCCCCCACTTATCAAGACTGCTGCGATTTTTCTTTTATATTTCACACAAAATTTTACTATACCTAACATTTATACAAAATTTACTGTAATAACCAGTCTAAAAAATCCACCTTGCTAAAGTCAACATCAGACATTTTATATCCTAATGCAAATGTATTGATGCCATCAGAGCAGTATCACTTGTCAACAAAATTACATAAACCAGATTTTATAATAACATCAGTCTCAGTTTTATGACAGTTTGATCTTATTGCCATCATCTCAACATAACCAGAAAATTCATCTAATGCAGCTTTATAATTATCAAATCCTATCACCTTACCAACTACATTTCTTTTGATTCCTTTGGCTCGTTTCTTAACTTTATTATCAGCTAGTTTTAGATGGTACATTTTACTATGCAATCTGATGAACTCAACAATAGGAACAAAATTTGTCTCATCCTTAAATTTTCATCTTACTTTTTTATTATTGTTGCAGTGAAATCTGCTGTTTTTTGAGTAATCTGAAAGATCAAACAGCTCTCGGTTATCATACAATTCTTTGTAAATATCATCAGATTCTATCTTGTACATATGCAAGTCAGTGGCTGTAAATAACAGCTCTGCATCAGGCCACTTATCTTTAACAAAATCATAGTGAAATTGGTACATTAGCCACTTTAATATCTCAAGTATTGCCATACCTACATAAATTGGCTTGTTCAACTTCAAGTTTGTCTTTCTTCATTGAATGGCTAGTAGATTTCATCAAATATTTTCATACTAACAAAATCATCAGATACTACAAATTTATTAAGACGTTCCATGTTATTGACAATCTCAGTATTGACTCGCTTTCTGATATTTTCCAGTCTTTCCAAAGATGTTGCTGTTCATAAAGGTGAAAAAGTTTTTTCCCAATTCTGTTTTAGCAACTGCTTATCATGCTGTGTTTGACTCGATATAATCTAGAATAATTAATTTTAACACGTGATAAACTTTTTTTATTACCAGACCATGATTAAGTGCTTGTTTCAGATTTTTGTGATGCAAAACATATCTCTGTTTGTTAAGCAGATTAGGAACTAGTTTTTGAACAACAGAGTTGTTTGCAACAGATTTACACTGCAAATAATTTCTCTGTCGTGAAGCTAAAAAGGATAGTCACGATCAACTTCAACAAGATAACTAACATCAGGATTCTCACATCCCGCTGTTACTATTTTATTAGTTTCATCAAAAAGCTGTTTTTCACTGATCCGGCTGAAACTGTCATATGGCTTAGACTTGGACATCCCACATATGTAAAGGTTGTTGGCATCGAGATAGTTTATAAAACTTGATGGTGCTGTGTTATCATAGTTGAATAAATATTTATTATTAGCCTTGGCATATTTTTTTGTTATGATGCATATTCTGCCTCGAATTCCATGTTCTATAAAGTTGAACATGTCCAGGTCTGTTAACAGTTCTAGTTTTATTTTGCTATGTTTCAGTAATGCATCCCAATTTAGTCCAGGTGCCAAATAATACCAAGCTGGGTCAAGTCCGTAGTTGTCAGCGCTGACATTTCTGAAATTTTCAAATATATCTGCGTGCAACAACACATTTGTGATAAGATACAAGTCATGATAATCACCAGAGTTTTTACAGCCAAACTAGTCCCATATTGACCGAGCATAGGCATAATCATCATCATTGACACTCTCAAGATTTAACTAAGAATAAAACTTATCTTTGTCAGGTAAACACGTTTCATTAAATCTGCTCCAATCATCAAGATACTCATAAGGAAAAATTCCTTTTCGTGTCAATAAACTGCCAGCAATTTCACCGAAATATTCAAATTATTGAACTTATTGCAGCCATTTACTAGCTCACCTAGCGATGAAGCCATAAACTGCAGACTATCAGTAAATCTTAACTTGCCAAGTGTCACTGACATATACTTTTCAGTGTTATTAGGAAAATACATTTTATTTTATTGTTAATTTTCAGGTGGTTTATTATATCTTTATTGCCAAATGCTTCAACGATGATATGAGCATCATATCCTCTGAAATTGTGAAAAACAACAGGAATGAAATCTGGTGCGGTATATTTTAAATTACATTTGTTACGTGCTGGACTGCAATACTTTACAGCAATATGGCAGTGATCTTTAACACGATCATGAGGCAAAAGCACCTGCTTACAAATATGACATATTTCTGCTGCAGCAAATTCAACTTCTTGTGTTATTGTAAGCAGTTTCATTGCTACTGCCTTAGCAAGTAATATCAGGATGAAATCAATTTCGTTGATAAAGTTTTTCAGAAACCGGACAATAGGATTTGCACCATGATAAATCTTTATTGATTTTGATAAATGTTTATCAACAGCACAGACAACTTTATGTGCCACTCTACAAGGAATATGTTCTTGAATTTTTCTTGTTGAAGATTTATCAGAGTTATTTTCTGCTCCTAGCACTGGAAGTAAAACAGACTCGAAATCAGCATAGATTATAAAAGGTACTTTCATCTTGTGTCTGTAATTTGTAAATTGCAATATCTTTTGATCTTTGCCAGGCATAGATATCAGCTGTACATCAGAGCAATACTTGAGATGTCGATTGAGAACCAGCTGAGACTTACAGCCATGCAAGCATCTGAAACAAATATTTCTTTTCCTTATGCTTGTTATATTGCCATCTGACTAGCTGGTTGAAGTTCTTGATCCACGCGTAACGATTTTTATAACACAATAAATTTACTGTTGTTTGTGATGTTTAATCATAGATGTATATGGGATATATCTTTTGTTCATCAACACAAAACATGTTAATACCTCCTGAAAACAGGAGATTGTTTTGTTTTTCAAATTTTGGAATTTGATTTTCAGCAACAGGAAAGTGAATCTCACTAAAGTTTTGATTGTTAACATGACTAATATTATTCGATACTTGATAAGGACGATCTCGTGCTGGAAATAACACTAATGATATAGCCCATTGAAAACATTTGTTGTCACTATTTCTGACATTAATACAACATTTCAAGTTTTTTATTTTAGTTGCCAGCTCAACATACAAGCTACCTCACAGTGGATTATATTTCATAGTATGAAGTAATATTTCTGTTATTTTATCAAATCTCCATCCTGATGCTGTGTACTCATCGATTTTCTTCCATATTTCCTGAAATATATTATCTGATGACATCAGATCTGTCCCAGTTAAAATTCGATGAGATTTTGATATGATATAAGGATCAGCAAATTCCTCATGTTGTTGAGATGCAGGCATCAGAGCAGCTTGCTGTTGGGATTTTTGAATCCCCAGAGATACATTTAGCTTAGAAAACTGAACATAAAGTGTACTGTTATTTTTAGACCCTTGTGCATAACAATCTCAGATTTAATTGTTGGCAGAAGCAGATGATATAAAGTTTTAGCAGAGAAATTTGCTAGTAAATGGTTATTATCAAATCTCCAGCTGTTATTGAACCCAGCAAATGCAGTTGCAATATTTTTAGGTTGATATCTTTCTTTGCTATATCACTCAATTTCAACATTGCTATATCTACTGTTTTATATTTATCTAATAGTATGATATGAAAATGTCAATTAAAGAAACAAAATTGTTATTATTATAAGATGAGCAGAATTATGCTTAGTGGAATTAAACCAACGGTTAGTGAGCAGGACATATTCTACGTTCACCAGAAGTACAACTGCTATGCAGGAAATATGCTGGGAGTGGTGATTAATCTTAAAACTAAAGCTTCATTTCAGATTAGAAATTCAAGAATGATGCTGAATATACTGAGATGTTTATCAAAGATTTTATTTATACGCTGTTCTGTGATGATATTCCAAGGGGGGTGCGAGTGTATCATGTGAATGATCAGGTAACTGGCAATAACAATGCAAATTTGTTTTTGCAAGACCAGTTTCAACATCATCCTGTCTGTGATATGTATGAATCAGAAAAGCAGAGGAATGATCAGAAATATTAAAACAAAAGAAAACTGTTTGAAGTCTTGGAAATCAAGGTTGCTTAAATGTAATGATCCATGGAACCAACAGTGATTAAGTTAGATATTCCTCACACCAACCTGTATTTGAAGTTTTTCATGGTTTAATTCCAAGTGACTTAGTTATTGATCATTGTAATAATTTTAAAACTGATAACCGTCTGGAGAACTTGGACCTTTTTACTCTGAAAGAAAACAGCAGGTGAGGTAATGTTGGAAATGCTGACAACTTTAAAAATCTTAAACCTGCTATAACAACTGGCTCTTATCACAGGTGAAGAAATATACTTTCCATCAATCTCGGCAACAGCGAAACATTTTGATACTTGTTCAGCATCAGTAAAATATGTTGCTGATTGTAAGACAAAATCTGTCCTCTAAAAAGATTTAATGTCAGAATCTTCTTTCAATATGAATCATCTGCTGTTGAAATATTTGTGTGATGTCGCTGCTTGTCAGACAGAAATCAATATTTTTGTTTCCTTATTTTATTCGACTAGGATCTAGCTGTATTGACCTCAAGATTGCTGAGCAAGATAAAATTATTTTTTTCTGTTCTACTTTAGTGTTGCTGGTCACCGCAAAACATATTTCTTCTAGCTGATAAGGATTTACCATATTATTTTATAATTGAGACAAAATTGCAGTTTGTTCACAGATCAATTTTCAGAAAGTATTTTTTAGCTCTTCCCTTGTCAAACAACAGTGGGCACACTTCATAACAGTATCCATGTCATATCGAACAAATATTTTTTTTTACATTTCTCAAGTTAAAAGCCAAGTAAGGATCATATTTAACGATTAAATTCACACACTTTTTTCCTGTTTTTTCATTGCTCATAAATAGCTTGACAACATCGAATAACAGGTTCATATTTAAGTTTTTAGCTTAATGATGCTTCTTATTTCATTTGACATTTTATTGCAGTAATTATGTATAAGATGTCTCAAACAACTTTGTTGTTTGCAAAAAGATTGTCAGATCTTTACTTTGATATCGATCATGATACAGCGCATCAGCATGCAAAGCATCTCAATACTGCAGCACCTCAGGATTCGAAGAATTCCAATTCTATTAACAGTCAAGATGCAAAACATCTCAATACTGCAGTGCATCAGGATTTGAAGAATCAGTTTTTTACATTCCGAATTTGATCTAGAAACGTATTTATTTCCTGTCAATGAGGATAGATTTGCTGATGAACCAGGTATAGTACCAGAAGATGAACAAATTTATGTTTATTGCGGTATAATGTAAAATATCACCTTGCTAAAAAGATTAAAAAGTTTAATTTTACTGTCTCTGAACAACAGATATTCTGGGAGTTGTTAAAGCTGTTCGTGAATCGTGGACAGCTAAAAGTTTAATGCCGTCGAAAAAATATAAAATTTGATTTTCTGTTTGTTAAGATTTATAACCTGATGGGAGAGTGTGAGCACTCCGCTTTACACTTCATGCAAAGACAACATTAGATATTGTTGTCTAGGCCGGTGAAATGTAAGTCTATCCTTTTGAAATACGAAAAAATTTACTGTGACTGGGTCGCCTGATGCTATGCATCACATGATCGAATCGCAGGGTGTTATACACCGTATGATTTAATCAAAGAGTTTTGATTTCACTAGTTGTTAACTATTAAAACTCACTATAACCTCTCCATTTAACCAAACTTCGCTTACCTTTTCATGCTATTACTCGCTTGATGACGAATATATCCTGATCCGTCTTTTGTAGTTCCTGTTCATAGAAACTGCCAGTAATTTCTTCTCCGGGATTGTTATCCCAGGATAAATCTTTCAGCTTATACGTTACACGTATTGTTGTTAAAATTTGATCCACAAGGAATACTTCCTCGGACCAAATCATAGTGAATCCTTTTTCAAACGTTTTATTCACTGACGAAATTCTAACACGATCACCAACTTTAAATTTGTGTCTTCGGTACATATTCTCATTCACATGCTTTGGATTATGAACAGCTTCATTGAGCGACATTCCAAGTGTTTTATATTTTGTGTTATTGTAATCTGACACAATCTTTGACAGATCATCAACATATCTGTTAGTATTTTAGCTGTGAGTTGTTTGTAGATCTTTTCTTTTAGCATGCAATTAAATCTTTTCCCCTCATTTCCGGTAATATATTTGATAATGTTATTTTGTTCTGGAAACTGAATTGCTTACTTAAAAAACTCCGCTCCATGATTGGTCCAAATTTTATTTGGTTTTCTTTCCGTGCTGATTATTATACCTCGTATCGCATTAGTTTTTCCTGTTCTATCTGCAGCAGGTGCACTAAAAACGCATATTTACTAAAATATCAACTGCATTCATCAGGTACCTTTTGTTGTTGTACTGTGAAATATTTGACATATCAGCTAGATCTATTACCCAAATGTCATCAACTGCATTTGTGATAACCAATCTTCGCAAGTTATTGTGCTAGAGCGCTCTGCACTCCATTGTCATAAAGTACATTTTTTTAAATCAAGCTGAGACTGAGGCGCGTGCGCCTTACCAGTCGGGGCTTTCCAAGTCCAAGTTTATATTTTGCTCCAGTGATACCTTTTACTAGCTTACGATCAATTCGCTCTCTTATTCCACTAGGTTTCATATCTCTTCACTCATCAAGCATAACACGGTCGCAACTAGATTTATCATTTTCGTTGTCACGGTAACATATGTCATGACGCATTGCGATTTCATCGATATGGTTATACGGTTCTTCTCCCGGAATTGGGTTGTCAGTTTCATAAAGTTGTTTATCGAGCGGATTCCAAGGTCATGTGTATCGATGATGAGGCAATGTTCATCCTTTGCAAGGTTTTGGTAATTTACCAATTAACTTGTGAATATCTCAGCATGATCCGCTGATTACAACACTGATAGTAGTTATTATTTTATCCTGCTCTATGCAGAGATCGTAGTCAGCTTTACATTTGCACGATTTTCTTGCAAATTGGCTTTTCATTATAATTTAATCGTCGACTAAAATAACATCAGACATTCTTTGCATTCCCTGATCTCCAGGTAATAGTGAGTCACGTTTAAGAAACATACTCTTTTTCCTGCCACAGGTAGCACAGATACTTTTCAGCATTAATCTGTTATTTTTAGTTGTTTCCTTAGTTTCGTCTGTATTTTCTGTGTTACTTCTGCACTTCAGGAAATACGTAGTAATTTTTTTATATGCTTGTTAGATAAAATTGCAATTTTGTCGTTTTCCAATCTTGGGTTAGGTGTAAATTGTAATATAAATTTCAGAAAATCACCCACGGACTGGGACGCTTGCGTCCCAGACATTTGCTTGATAAACATAACACAGTAATATCAACAAGCTGCAGTTCCAACAGGCTGCTGTTGATTAGAAGAGTAATTGATTTTTTTTGGTACTCTTTCGATGATAGCACGTAGACCAAACGAATCAAATAGTTGTTATTGTAAAGCTCTACCCAATGTGTACCAGATCCGTCGTTGAAATTTTGGATATTTATAAGACAACCTTGATTTGTCATCAGAGAGCGAAGTGATAACTCATCTTTTGAAAATACTCCTTGAAATCCATTGATATCTTTCACTTTATCTAGAAGCTCAAAGTTGTTTAACAGCGGGTGCCAGTTAGCATTAGTCATCTCCCTCGTCCGATCCCCAGTAGATTGGGAAGCAGACTTCCAACTATTCCGGCCAGCAACGGCTCTATGAATCCACCTTGGCGAACTGCAGAGCAGTTCGTCTTTGAGGTTCTCTGTTTTTTAGTTGTTTTATGTTTCGTTGTTGCTTTACGTTTCCCAGGCATTGTTTTCATTGCTGGTCTTAGATAAAAATGATATGTTTTTCATTTTATACAATTTGTTTGATTCCGTCACCGGTAATTCCATTACGGACGATTCCATCGCCGGTGACTCCGTCACCAGACACAGCTTTTTTTGTAGCTCCGGTTACAGCACCTGAAACCGCAGCTGTTCCTAATGTTCCTTGTGCTGGCAATAATTTTGGTAGTACCGTTTTTGCAATAGTTGCTAGAGCAGGTCCCAGAAATCCTCCCTGGATCGCTTGCAATCTGGCCATTGCAGTTACCTGTTCTGCCGATAAATTCAAAATAAAAAGTTTTGCAGTCGTATTTTATTGAGTTGCCGCTGTGTTTGCATAAGTTTTGTTGGCGGTGGATCGCTCTGCGATCTTGGTCCGAAATCTATCTTCAGCGAAACAGACTGTCGTTTAATAATAGCTTGTATTAATTTTTAACTTGTCCCGGTGATAAGTTTATCTGGTGTATAATATATTTCATCATATTTTATTTTCCTCTTGTTTGATAAATTACACCCCTCACACCTAAGAGTATTACACCAGGTATTTATACCTGGACAGTCATTCTACCGTTTGTAGAATCTACCGTTAAGAATCTATGCATAATACGTGGCTGGAACAGCAGGAGCAATTGGAAGGGGTGGAATATTTAGTGTCCATATAACCTCAGTATCTGAAGTTGATCCAATAGCTCGCTCAGAATGTTCTGATACGTCAAAGTGAAATATTGGATAAAGAGTTCTAAACTCTTCGATTGAAATTTGAGATCCACTATCAGCGTCCTGATACTTTTGCATGGCCTCCATAAGATACATGGAAGCTCTAGAAACGTTTCTATCAGCGCCAGCTGTGAAATTACATTCGATTGCTCGCTATGGATACTGCTTAGAATTTATTCTGACAAATATTCGTTTGACATCTGCACTGTCAAATATAGAATTGTTTTGTAGTTGATCTCCACGTCGATTCTGTCACTGGAACACAATAAATACATGTCTTGGTAACTGTTCCCTTGGCGCTGTTGTTATTCGCCAGGTGTTATTCATCGAATCTGGTACTGCTATTTGATAAATTTTGTTTTGCATAAAATACACCTTTTTTGTAAATGCTGTTAACATTGTCTCAAGTTCTATTGATTTGTCTATGAAAACTACAACTCGTGGCATCCATTGAGCTAGTCGTGGAATTACAAATTGTGCATCAGCCACACCTGCAGATTTCATCAGACAGTCGTTTTGATCAGCTCTGTCAAGTATAAGTGTATGTTTGATACCATGAAATACCTTATTGTAGTCGCGGAAAAATCCAAATATTGTGCTAAGCGGCAGCATCATAGTTATTTGATTTGAGCTCTCTGTGAACGCTCTTCCTTTAACATAACCTTCGTTGTAAGGTTGAACTCTAATCGTTGGAACGATAGATTGAGCTTTTGCTAGCATCACAGCTACATTAGCATCAGCGGCTGGTGCGGTAATTCCAATCACATCAGAAAGAGCTATTAGCGCGTTTCTGACATCCACTGTATTATCAGCTGATGGCGCTCTCCCGTATTGAGTATGAAGCGGATTTAAAAATGCGTTAATATTAGTACGAATCCCAGCGTTGTCAGCACCAAAAACTGGTGCCGTAGCAACTCTCAGTAAATCAGCTACTGCAGCAGTTCCAAGTCCAGCACCTTTAAACCACATATTTGTTGCAACAGATCGTGAGTAGTCGTCGCTGAACGAAACTACGTTAAAATCGTACTTGCTACTGGCAAGTGCAGAGAAATATCTTCTTCGGTTTGATTAGCTAGTTGATACCTATCGCTTCTAAATAAACTCCAACCGTTGTTCACAAGTGTTATTGGTGTATCAGCTGCAATATCTACAGGTGGATTAGCAGTCGTTCGGATTCTACCTCGTACTTCAAGTACAGCTTTGTGGGACAACAGAAGCACATCTTCGTCTCATGCGTTAAAGGTTCGCATAGCCATTTTGCCAGGCTCATTTGAATTTTCTTTGAGATACTCAACATACTCAAATTCTGTTGTTGAATTATCTGTTGTTATTTCCTCGGTCAGATCAAGATAATTTTTGATAGACATTATTTATCTGTTATTGTTAGACAAAATCATCAACTATGGTGAGTTAACTACAGACCGTAAACAGTCCACTAGAAATCCGCAATATCTGGACGTGGTCTAGTTTTAGTTACTAATTTTCTAATAATTTCTTCGCCTAGCGGAGATAGCAGTTTTTTGTCGTTTTTATCAACGCCGCAGTAGTTTCTAATGTTGGTGATATTTCAGGAATTACTTGTTTTATATCCCTGTCGCTTGTGATAGGTGGAGTTCCCTTAATTTTATCAGCAATCTTTTGTCCTGCTACTGAGGCGTCTCTTCTGCCAAAACTTTAAATGCATCTAACGCAATTGGTGCTACTTTATTTGCAATTCCAGGTACATTTTCAATTATGTTAGAGAATATATTTCCGAAGAAACCTCCTACGATTTTTCATTGTTTCATTTTGTTATACAAAACTGTCTGATAAAATTGACTTTGGTGAGCTAGCTGTGAATAGTTAAATGACCTCAAGTGCAGATAATATGTTACAATTTCGTTATTGAGATTTAGCTGCCGGCCGGATTGATCAGTCACTGTCATAATGATAGAAGATATTTGATTTTCAACCCTAACAGGATAGTAGATTATTTGTTTTGGAGTCACTTGCATAAGCGAACCTGGTGGAACATCAGGACTAAATGAATAAATAGTTTGTCATTGACTGCCACGTGCTGTATACGACCCGCTGGCAATCGAGCAGTTCACTAAAATCGAATTTTTTTTTTTTTTTTTATATCCACTGGTGACTCACCCTTGTATGAAATTGAAGCACTTTGAGATCTAGAACCATATTGTTGTCGAGCAAAACCTAACAACGATCCGATGCTAATGGAGGTACTGAAATCAACAAGAAATTTTATTTTTAACGTGATTTTGGCACGCAGTGTGTTATAGTTTGGAATGAGCTAAAAATTGTCTGATGCAGATTCAGCTTTAGTTGTAATCAATAACTTTATTGCTTGATTTAAATCTATAACGTTATAAGCGCCTTGTGATATCTTAACAAAAGTCCCAGCCGTGCCAGCTGGCTGGATCGATTGAAAATGTCTTCTTCAAATATGTTACCCAATCATAATACCTTAGGAGAACTACTACTACCTTACAAATCAGTCTTCCCAGATAAGAATATTTCAGTTAAAAAGCTAAAAGTTATCTGCCCACCTAAGTGGCAGTTATAGTGATCTCTTGATACCGGATTGGCACCAAATCCTTTAAAATCATCAGTTACTACTTATGCTCGTGCCTAGTAGCATGCTGTTTTACAGACTGAGGCCTCGCAAGTATCATGCAGTTTGTTAGTTTTCTACACTAAAACAAATTGAAGGGAAGTATACTTCAACTATGCATTTACAACGTTTCTGTTTTTTCTTTCATTGATAAGAAAGTTTCTAAATTTTCAGTGTTATCACTTTGCTGTCTTCAGAAACGAGCCACCTTTCGTACATGCCTGAACAGGTCAGGACAGTGTCCCCTCACATTGCTATAACCATGTTAATGAGTGCAGGTCTGGTGCATGATATAGAAACCTCATTAAATATTCCTACAGGTAACATTGTCTCACAACAGATTTTTTAGTGTCTACTTCGTAAGTATCAATAATGGCATTTCACTGCCTTTTTTGGGTAGGTTTTGTGTCTACTTTATAGAACTCATTTATATAACTACATAGCTCCTACAGTGGTTGGATACATACAGGTAAGTTTTCTATACATGATTTGCTCATAGCCTCCATTTCATATATGTAATTACTATAAACGATTCTTAAGTGATTTTACTTGAATCAGCAATAAAAAAATTGGTCTTGCATGATGTAACTTGCTACTAGTATTGATTATTTAGCACCCACTTCGTAAGAATTAATAGCAATGCAACAGGCCATGTGCACCCTTTTACAGGTATTTATAGTGTGTAATAACTGTACGGACATGCAAGTACATAAAGTGGAATGTGTGCTGCACCATATGTATATTTTGTCTGCTCCATTTTGTCTTACAGATTTAGACCATGGGCGCGACCAGGCTGACAATCACTCTACATGTGTATTTTTCTCTGGTTGTCATTCATTGAATATGTGTCAGACTTGCACAATGTGGACACATCAATTGGCGGCAATTCAATGTATCCTAAGGAGAAGGCACAGAAGCATACCTTGAGGGATGAAAACGTCATCATCTTGCACGCAAGGGTTCGAAACCATACCACTTACTGGGGAGCAAGATGGAGAGCAAAAATAACCTCGGTTATAGTCTAGCATATCAGAATTATGTACTGGCAACGTGAATCAATATCCCATTCCCCGACCCAGTCTCAAGAAATGGACGATGTTATACCAGCCAAGATGGCCATGGTCCATTACGACCAGACTTGGCCATATAACTCTAATCTCATTGAGCCACAACCACAATGGATCATACAGCATCAGCCACCAGAAAAACGAACTTGCATAGTTCCATGACTTGCCTAGTCATAGTTCCATGACTTGCCTAGTGCCGCTAGGCACTTACTGCATACGATGCCCAGCTTAGTACCGCGAGACCCAAGAACTCAGTTCATGAAACCAATTATACAACAGTCTAACCCGCATTATGCTGCTAGGTTGCTAGGCACTTCCTGTGGACAACATCCAGTTTATATAGGCACTCTCGTGGATCAATCAAACCCTCATAGTACTTCTAGACGATTCCAGAGTATGATGTCCATCTTGGTGATTCAGTTTCCAACAGATGTCTTTCCACTCTTCCTCAAGTTTTTGTCACCCAAAGGTAGCCTCTACTTTGCAACACGTTGGAAGTAATGGGATGTAGCTCATAACGTGTAATAAGTGTAGTGATCCGCAATCCTCGACATTCTTCTCCAACTATTTCGCAGGTAGCACAAATGACATTTGCTTCACTACCTTAATCGAAAAATGACGAAAACTGGCTCGAGTTCCATCGTTGTTATTAGATCTTGCAATGATGAGCGAAAGTCAGCTTTACAGGCTTGAACTGTATTAGTTTTCCACCCACTCCACTCGGAGATTTGTCCTCATTCGTCTACATTATCTTCCTGGTCTTCAGTTCATGTGAATATTGACTACGGAAGAATCTACTTTCAAATGCTTTCACAATCAGACAAAGTTACTGACATCTTGGGCTGCCTACATCGTCAATTACAAGTTCCAAGCTCATACGGACATTTTTCTTCTTTTCGCAGATGCCTTACCTCGACTTGTCTTGGCGGTTCTACAAGCCTCACACACCACTTTTCTATTTGGATACCCATCAGTTGATTCGTAACGTCGTGACAAGATGGGTCAGTATTACACATGACGTCCCAAGTCCTACAACGTAAGACACACATCACCCGATATTTTTGTTCTGGGGGTGATGGGTCTTACTGCCTAACTAACGGCGCTGTGTAGCGTGCTTTGATGTCGACTAATAGTGTAACGAAAGTCAAATTTTCAGGAATATCACACACAACTGGCAACCAATAACGACGCTTTTCTACAAAGTAAAGTTATAATGTTTTTGTCAGACTTTACTTACTCTGATGTCTTTTCTCTAATAAATTCAAATTCTCACAAAAGAAATGGACCTGTTTTCAAGTTTCGTTGGCGTACATTTCAGTTGGCCGAAATCGGGTTAAGTTGAAATATTATTCTTTAACGAAACGAATAAAAATATATAATGCCTATTGGAACTGTAAGCAACGTTTCATTTCGTTCAAGAAACATATCCCCCACAGGAACATACTTGAACATACTTCGGCGTACTTCGACTACCGTCGCATTGCAGCCAATTCAAATGTATGTCAATGGAACATGAAAATGCGTCCGTTTGCTAGTGTCATATTTTGATTCCACCAGGATAAAGACGGCACAGTAAGTATATTAATCATACATAAATTAGTGGAAGAGTGTCGATATAGGCTGTCAAGTGTGTGCGATATTCCTGAAACTTTGACTACTCGTTCCGATGTCAACCGACATCGGAACACACTATACAAGGCCGTTATTTGGGTAGTAAAACATAGCACTAAAACAAAAACATGTGCTATGTCTTACATTGTAGACTAATGACGTCCCTTGCTTTCAACGTCTAGAACAGGCGTAATCAGGTTTTGGCAATAATTCCTGTCTACTATGGATACATCATTACAAGGTCATCTACAGGACCCAGTGCGAGCTCTGAAGTGGTACTTAAGGAAGACCGAGCCGTTGCGTCGAGGGAGATCACGCCTCTTCTTGCCCTGAAAGAGGGTATGGACGATATATCAAGACAGACACGTTCGTCCTAGATAAAGCGGGCAATCTTCCGCATATCGGAAGAAACCCCACGTCAATGAATTTAATTCGCATCCTGGCTAATGAAGTTACGACAGTCGGCACAAACATTGCATAAAACTGTTCTTTAAACGTTGTTATCCTTGCCGTGGGATCGAGATCCGAGTACACTGAAAAGTTCAACTCGGTCTATTTGGACGTGGTTTCACGATTTCCGCTGGTATTGCGAGAGAGAAATTTTTTCCCATATGATGCCGCTCCCTGACATAGAGTATATTTCAGTCGGGTTATCTAGAAGCTGTCTCACATACCTTGGGGGACCGGAGATGGTCTCTCCGAGGTAAGGGGCGATATCTCCCTCCACCTCCGAATGAAAATCTTGGTCATCTGCTTGTATATTTTATTTTTGAGCAGATATCAAGCAGACGAGCGATATTAATCCCACTTGAACATTTTGTTGTTTTACTTCTCATCTATGCAGCAGATAAACTAGTTGTAGGAGGACCAAGGACTGTGACACACTAAACTCTCTGGACTAATATGTAATGGACACTACTAACTAAGAATGAGTGTAGCATTGATCTCTGCCACACAACTGAAAACTGATGACTTATTATCTATACTATTCTGTGGGAACTAGCGGCAATAAATAGACTGCATTCGGGGTTGCCTTCTTTTACAGCGTCATTGTGTATACTGATCTGACTTCGGTCAAAATTATACCATACATGTGAAAGAATAGCGAGATCAGTTTTAGGACTGATCAGGATATCTGCAAAATTTGGTCAGGAATTTGGACCCCCGATTTTTAACAAATTCCATTTTTTATATTAAAATATGCACATCATCTCATCAGATCCGTCCTTTGACAGTACCTTGTCGCCGTTCATACTCCCTTTATATATAAATCAGTAGATATTTTTAGCATTTCTTAGGAGGTAATTGCTTAAATTATATTTGTGGCAGTCATGATCACTGTTGATTTTAACACTTAGGAGATATGTACTGTTACTAGATCCAGATTTCCTCGGGAGTGAGCCTGAATGTTTCAAATAGCTATCACCATCAATACTGTTGCTGTCATTGTCACTGGGGGATTTTTTCCTGATTAAACAGTATTGAATTTCGACCTTGGAAACGTGTTCCTTGCACAAACATGTCTTGAGAGACCACCCCTTCTGCCAACAAAAAGCGGTCTCAAGACACGCATTCTCTCATACATACTCAGGCTGTGGGTAAGGATGGAATATATATGTATCAATGAATGAAATAAAAGCCATAATTAACGCGATCACAAACAGTAATTAGAGATAATAGCCAAAGGCTTTCTTCACCGATGACATAAATGGATTAACTCTTAAACAAATGTTGTTAAGTGGCTGTTCTAAGGTAAGCAGATGACAGTTCTTTGTGTGGGTTGTAGTCGCTATAAGATCAAAAAAGCAACAAACGACGCAATCCTTTAACTATAACAATCAAACCTGGAAAAATGATTATCACTTTCTAGCGTGAAAGATGAAAAGAAAGATTTCATTTCTCCATGCATTATGAATTATCTCCAAAAGCAAACTATGTACTTTACTACAACGAAGTCCCTTAAAACGATTTCTCACTATGAAATTATCAGTATTGTACAGGTTTTTAAAAAAGATAAAGAAACATACCAACCTTTGAACTGAATATATATGTCCATGAAAATTCCCTTCGAAGAAAGAATGGTTAATCGCAATGTGTATTCACAGGACATTCACTTCAATGGTAGTTGGTGGCAAGTCTTTTAGTATGGTTTACTGCCTATAACAAATGACTTTGCACGTACTAGCATGACCTATTAAAGTTAGGAAACTGGTAGTCAGTCGCATATTTTGCTTTTTTAATTGTTGTTTAGAGCAGTCTTTTATTTTTGATAAAGAGGTTTTGATAGCGAACAATTAAGCAAAGGTCTCTGTTTTTGTGATATGGTCATTTAATTGCAGTGCTGTTTAGATCAATCTGTGGACTGGCCTATGCGGTCATGTTTGCAAAGGATTATATATATATATATATATATATATATATATATATATATATATATATATATATATATATATATATATTCATCTTAGCAAATTTCAAACAATGAAGCCAAACCGACAGAATCAATGGGCTGTTAACGTTTCAAGTTGCTTGAAATTAGCAACCCAACTGTATTGACATGCATAAGACAGCTTGCAGTCATGTGATAGCAGCCAGTCTTACCATTAATATACTACATGGGAAGCAATGTGTGAAAATAAATGGAAATTGTCAATAATAACATTGTGTACACAGGAGATGTCGGTGAGTGAAAGTAGGAATGGGAGACACCCCTCGTCTCAGGAGAAGAACCCTCCTCGTTCACATGTATGTTATACTCTGATGTCGGCAGTGTTCCCACACTGTGTTCATGTAACAGCAATTGGTAATAAACATTCTGTAATATTCTTTCTCAAGACTGTTTTTTGCAACTAATAAAATTGTAAAAGCACTTTTCTTTTGATATGCCTACCTTTTGGTAGAACATGTTATTGCTATGACCCTGCCCGTCTGTCAATTTACCTTATCTTTTCCATAGAATATCCTCTACAGCCCTTAAATTCATCAAACTTCATGGATAGCTTGCACTTGGGCCATGGAAGAAGCCTCCCAGTCTCGGGTTCAAAAGTTCAAAGATCATGGTCACTGTGGTTTCTGCACAATAACATGAGTTTTACATTAGAGACATGTACCAAACATTGCAGATGATGGTTTATACTTGGTGAAATTTGGTGGTGAAAAGGTTAAAGGTCGAGGTTTCGATTACTGCAAGAGGGAAAATTATTTCTACACAAAAATATTACCTTTGTATGTAAGACCTGAATGGAATCTTGTGGACAGATTGCACATGGAGCGGAAGAATAAATTTGGGAGTCAAAAGTCAATGGACAAGATTAATGACAGATCATTAAAAAAAATGGTTTATGCACAAAAAGTTTAAGTTCTTCACCGTGTACAATCACCAAACTTTGTGGATGACTTGAAGTTTGGGTCAGACAGAAGCCTATCGATTTTGAGGTTAAAATGTTAAACGTCAAGGTCACTGAATGAAAGAAGCATAAATGTTTTGCATAATAACTGTAGTTCTAGACCACATGCCTTCACCAAACGTTTTTAGAGGGACCATGTTTATGATAGGAAAATCGCCTAGTTATTTGGGGTTGAAAAAATTAAAGTTCAAGGTCATTGTTACTCAGAGAAAGTGAGTTTTGCAGAACAACTTTTATTCTAGAGTAAACACCTTGACCAGCCTGTGTGGGTGGCTTGCACTTTGGATACTAAAGAAAACGATATATTCTGTGTTTTAGAGGTTATGGTAAGTCTAATGAGCAAATAATAGTTTCTGTTCACTAACTTTAGTTCAAGTCCGCTGGCCTTGTCTAAACGTCCAGGTCGTTGAGACCCATTGCTCAATAACTGCCGGAGTCAACCATACGTTACCAGTTACTCCACAGCGGATGATTAAACACAAGGTGGGCATATAAAGTACCTTTCACTGTACTTTTGTTCATTATTTACTAAGAGACAGCAGTCGCTAAAACATCATTTTACAGCCCATCTCTCCAAGAGTTCATAGCGCTATGATATACTTAAGTAACAAGTGATGTATATACCCTTCATTCATTCATTTTTTTTTTTTTACATAAATTAACTGGTTTAAGCTGATTTGGTGCATGTATTTCTGTTGTTTCAACTTACCCAAGCACTGAAATTTTATATGCTGTTTCTTTTCTAGCCTGCTCTAATTTTATTTATTGCTGGGGGACTCAACACTGGGGGCTACTTAGCTTAAAAATATCTCTAACCTCGCCAATGCATGCATTTTATTGTGTTGCTAAGTTAGACCAACAGCTGACAGGATGGCAGACTGCTCAGCTTGTTAAGATCACAAAACGCAAAGGATATTAAGCTCGTGGCAGTATACTACAATCCATGAGGTAACTGAAAGGGTGCGACAATTATCAAAAACCTGTTGGAAGCTACCAAAGTCTCACAAGACGTTGCCAGTGAATGGCTGGAGAAGCGGGCTACGTGGCTTTGCAGCGACTGGAACACTCTTGCACTCCTTAAACTTGTCTACGACATTTTACTGGCACTGCTGAGCAGTTGGTGCCCTGCCGGAGACTTGCTCATGTCCTTGCTTTTGACCCACTATATATCTTCCGTTTTGAGGCTCAGCAATTGGCTCTCATTGTTCGTGTACAGGAAGCTCACCTTGTCTTCTTAGCAAGGTATATTTTATGCAATTGTTGTAGACTACATCAGGTGTTTGCTGCGGTAGAAGATTGCTATCCCTTTTTAGATCCAGACTATTGCGCTTAAGGATGGCCAACATTGAATGGGTAGCACGTTGCCGCGATCGAGGCTCGAATCAACTTAGAGGTGAGATGTGAGTGATCTGTAAAAGCGAATGCCTTAGACCACTCTACTACCCGGGGCTCCAACATCAAGGATGCATCCATTTAGTACATATCCGCGAGTTAATAGATGACGGGAGATTCCACCCATTTAATCCCCTTCCCCGGTAGGCAGAGTCTGCAGCATGGCCCCGTCATATGAATTGCTAGTGTGGCGTTAAGTTATCTGGTTTTTCGTCTTCCCAACGTCGTAGTCTGGGCATATCGGGTTGTTTGCCTTCATGTCGCAGTAGCTGACCATATAAATGTCTCCACGGATCTCCTCGATGAATATGTGCATGTCTGTTAGAAACTCGAGCTTGGCGCCTGTGTGGTTCAGAAAAGCATTCTGGCTCATTCCCGGCGAACTGTAGTAATGGGCCGCATCGAGTCGAGTATTTTAGTGAGGTTCCGCAGAATGCCTCATGCATTTCCGCCAGCAGGATCACGTCATTCTCTAGGTAGAGATCTTGATGGTTACCCGGTTTCTGGCATTGGAAAACCTTCGAAGTGTACCTAGTGCTTGTCTTTTATATCTTCTCACAGGAGATGACTGTGAAAGGCCTGTGTCGTTCGATCTATTCAAACCATTCCCATCAGCTCGTGTATTCGTATGGGTAAAGACCTTCTGAGTCAGAAGATCAACACCGTGTTCTGTGTGCCGTGATGAAAACGGTATCTTAAGGCATGTTTCAACCAACTTGTTGAGGTTGATATTCATAATCAAGACACTGTGATCAAACTGCAACTGCCATAGTGAAAATGCCATGTAATTTTTCTATATCGTTTGGAATGGCATTGATGTTCACCGTTGATGTTCTCCATGGTAAAGCGCCCCCCTTTCTGTTAAGTCATGAATCACAACTGACACCTTCGTTTAATGAGAGTATATGAACTGTCTGAGGTTACCAGCTTTGTGAGCGGCGCCGCCGTACTTGCTGGTAATATCGCAGTTGTCTCCGACCCTGATGTTATCTAGAGTTTTGCCACATATGCGACAGTTATTTCATTGCTAGTAAGCCTTGCAATCGACTCCATTCATGATAACCTCGGGTGTATTTCGAAATACCTTCTGGATCTCCACTGGCTCACGCCTAAGACTCTAGATGACAGTGGCGACAGCCTTCTTGCCGCGCTATAATATTGGCTTCTCGGAGACCATGTCGCATAAGCTACATGGGACATAGCCAGCGATTGTCCACGTGATGCTGTTATCGGGTTTGCTAGCTTTGTCTTCCATTGACACTCGCTGAGATTCAGTATGGCCTTCTAATTGATCGATCTGGCTGAAGTCGTGTAGGCACTGGGGGCAGATGTGCTTTTTATTCCTGAATTTAGTTTGTTTATATTCCAATCGACATAGGTCTTTTATCCAGACATTGTGGTTCGTTTCATCCTTGATGCAGCAACAGGTTCATAGCGTGTGGCCATACTTCTTCGCTGATGTTTTGTGGTTAGAATCCCACAGAGCATGTACTCTTGGATGCGCCGTTGCATTGTGTCGTTCACTTGGCCGACCTCATGCATTCCTGTGGCTACGGTGGTGTCGCTCTTAAAATAAGCCGTGACATTAATTCTGTCTTCTTCACCGTATATGTTCTGGTTGCCTGATGAATCTTTCTCCAGCTATGTCATCAAGACTAAGCTAAACCACAGACAGTTAGGTTTCTTAAGCTCCCTGCTGATGATGCCATAAGCACTAGGCGACATGGCATTAACAAATGCTAAAGCTTCTGCCTCGAGCCTGTGCCTCTCAGGAACTGTAGCGCGTAATCTTTTACAATCAAGTTGGCTTTGCTCAGCCGCTTTAAAAGCCGGGTCGATCTGAATCAGGAGGTTCAACCTAGGGAACACCATGTGGTCGTCATCATCTTAAACATGACTGTTGTTGTTTAAGCAGCTCGTCAATTGCGTCGTCAAAGTATCCCAGATTAGGCGCAGGTTGTACCGTAGCTATAATTATATTATATTATAGTCCATGTCCAGCCTTCTTCTTGGTCTAAATCTTAGAAGAGACGCCGTAGCCATGGTTTATAACCTATCATTCGCCGTCATTTAAATGCATGTTCAACCACCTGTAACTGAGAAAGAACCTTATCCAATTGTCTACTTGTCTTGTTTTCTAATCGTTTCTGTTTTCGCGCCATGACGATCCACCCCACCCACATATCCACGGCGCGGACAGAACAGGTGATCAGCGCTCCCCCACCCCCATTTCCAACACGGTAAGATCACATCCACTTCGGTACGGATACCGATTACACTCCCACATTTTTTCCCCGCATAGCTTTCTATACCCCAGCTCACAATAATCGCGCACTGTTAACATGCGGGTGCAACGCACTAAAGGCAATACTGCCCTCTCATTGGTCAACCGAAAATAATCTACTGCGCCTACTGATAACCTGATTTTCAGCCGACTAATAAAGGGCAATATTTCATTCAGTGCCATGTCCACAGTGTGGGAGAATAGTACAATGGTAATTAAAACTTTGAGTAGGCATACAAAATGGTCTAGCATTCCAAAAAGATATGATATTAAGTCAAACTTTGAGCACACATAATAAGTCGAATGCCTGAGCTAACCGTCGGTATCAAATTTATTACGCTACGAGAAGTGTAACTTGAAACATCAGTGTTGATTCTTAAATAGGCCGAGCTTGAATTAAGAGGTGACATCCCTTGTAGGATTATACAGTACATGTATGATTTGTACGAGTTTTATTCGGGCAAAATTTTGTTAATTGCAGATTGTCTATCAGTGACATTATAACTACTATGAGGTAAGTCCCAGTGGGTGAGCGGCAGATACTGCATTATAAACTCCCAATTTCAGTTGACCGGCTGGGTAATAGATCAGCCCCCATTTGTGGAGATGTTCGTGCTGTTTGATCCAAACAGTTTTAAGACCCCCTGAGAGTCTGGGACCAGCATCTGGGTATAGGGGATAGTATCAAACACTTATTTGATATTTACTAACAATGATGATTGGAATGATTGTAGTTCTTATTGCTGATGTCGTCACTTTATAATTCTTATTCCTTTTTTCCTTCTAAAATTCACCAAATAAAGCAACATTTTTCGGTGGGTGACATGTGACAGAGCAACACAAGTAGGTTATTCAGTGCTGATGCAATTGTAGTAAAATGCCCTGTCCAAGGGCACATCACGGTAGCTGACCCACTGGGATGGGTGATGGTAGTGGTGACGGTGATTATGTAGATATGGTGATGACAGTTGTTGTTGTTGTTATAGTTCGTGGTGTCATTCTTGTTTCTCTCATTGTTATTTTTGTATGAACATACAATTTGTGCAAGTTTTTCCATGCAAATGCAATGCATGTTGACAAGAAGCAACTCATATGAACTGTAAGTTCCCAATATACAAGAATAATTGATTTTATGAAAATTATTATTATTATTATTATTATTATTATTATTATTATTATTAACTTAATTGCTCGTCCTAGGACGGGAGTCATAAAAGAAAGACTGAAGTTACATTTTTCTTTTAAAAAAAAGTTTTAATAAAGTAAAATATTGGGAAGTTTAAAAGAAAGTTTCAACATAAAAAATAAAATATTTAATATTTGTTTAAAAAATGTGGGATGCCGCGATCTCTTGCTTGGCAGCCTGGAGTCACAAAAAAAAGCTTTTTTAAAAATTACGGGGGGAGGGATGCGCGAGTTTCAAAGACAGATTGAACATTTTTACAAAAAGCAACAAAATAACAAAAAAAAAAATGGGATGCCGCGAGTTTCGAACTCGTGACCACTTCTTTGGCAAGCAGAACGAGACACGCAGAAAGAAAGACAATTGTGGGTGTTTATACATAATATTATTATTAATTGGCGATGTAGATGTCGCTTACAACTATAGTTTCCGGTTCTAGTACCATAACAGAATCATATTTACGGTTTTATCCTTTACCCATTTTGCTTTTGTTTACTTCCTGTATACCAAAGAGTAATGGTTATTCAGCACGGGAGTTATTGAAAGAACCCGATGCAAATTCATTACGAATACGTAGATCATCTAAGTGTTTAATAAATGGAAGGTAACTTTGAAATGTATATATATTATGGATATTTAATAAGATCAGGTACCAGAGCTTTAGCGTTAGCTCAAATATTATTTGTTGGTGAGTAAGGTGCAAGTTCAAGTATTGCACAACGGATTCCGACTGTGTCTCATAGGTTCGGTATCGTAACGATAGGCAATTTCTTTCTGACATATGTTATTCAGTATGTACCTGCCAAATTATCTAATGTTGCTCAAAATGTTTGGCAGCAACTAATCGGCAAATTAAGGCTTTAATGCACAGGCACTTGATTCCTGGGTAAACTAATGTGTACACTCACTAATTGGTGAGTGTACACATTAGTTTACCCCGGAATCAAGTGCCTGTGCTTTAATGACTGTCCTATAGTAAAAGTAATCCAGGTGTTCTGAACCAACTATTTCAGTACCGGTGTGGTCATTTCTGAACATTTAAGACCATCTTAAAGGTAGGGTGGGTACTGAAGACATAATCAATGGTTAAGGATCTTCATAAATGAAAGTATGGTATCTAAAGAAGATTTTTGACAGTTTGACATGTAAATCTGAATGCTTCATGATAGCTTTCCACTGCTGAAGGAAAGCTGCCATTATTTCTTCTGCTGAAGGAAATTTTACTTCAAAATGCAAAGCTTTTCTTATGGTTCAATGTAAATTTACTAGGAAATATTATGTTGCCTTATTTTTTAAGTTGTGTTAATATTGTGTTAAAATGAATTTTGCAAAATTTTATTCCTGCAAAATATTAACAGAATATGTAAAACCAAATTTAGAATACTATATTGTAAGGAATGTATATTTCAGAATTTCATCTACAGAGTAATCATTAAGAAGGTTAGGATCTTCTTCATATGGATTCAGTTTTGTCTTTTTGCAATATAATGTTTTCTTTCATTCTTCATTTATAGGAAAGCATGATAAGTACAATTCAGTTTTCATTATATTTAACTTCATTGTATTTAATGAATTGATTTTCAAAGCCTGTTCTTTGTCACTCTAATTGTAATTTAGATATTTTTCTCTGTGTGGTTAATTTTTTTTTAATGCAATTTTGTTTTTTTTTATTCTTCAAGTACAGAAGAGCAATGTAAATATTAAAAAGTTTCAATGTGTGCTTTTAAGTTTTATTAAGTAAGTTTTATTAAGCAAGTAATATTGCTTTTTATTTAAAAGATATACTCTTATTTTCTCTCTTTACTCTCTCTCTGTCTTTCATAGTGATACAAATCTATTCATCATCTAGCCATGGATTACCAGAATGAAGAACTTGTGGATGGATCAGATGAGAAATCAACTGTCACATAATAAATTAGCAATTCATCCTTATTTGTTATGTTCAGTTTTTTTCATCATAGTGATAAAATGCATTAACAGATAAACTGGATAAATTTAGCAACTTTTAATTTGATATTTACTAGGTGTAAGAAATATTTAATATATTCAACACTATATTGTTTTTGTATGATTTTTTAGATGTTTATTATAATGACTTTCTAGACCCTGAAGCTAGACAGAGAATGAAGTCCAAGACTGAACAGACTTCAAGACAAAAAGGGGAAGAAGAAAAGAATCGAGAACGGTTACGAAAGCGTCTGTGTTATCTTCTTCGCTATGGAGCCATGAAAGAAGGACTCAAAGTTTATGATGGTGGTATGAAATCAATTTTTTAGCTCACCTGGATATTAGATCATGTGAGCTCATGGTATTGCCTTACATCTGTTGTGTGTCGATCAGACCAGGTGTGCTTATGGTATTGACCCGCATGTGTTGTTTGTCCATAAGATCAGGTGAACTTATGGTATTGCCCTACATCTGTAGTATGTCCATAAGATCAGGTGAGCTTATGGTAGTGCCCTGTATGTGTTGTGTGTCCATGAGATCAGGTGAGGTTATGGCAGTGTTCTGCATGTGTTGTGTGTCCATGAGATCAGGTGAGGTTATGGCAGTGTTCTGCATGTGTTGTGTGTCCATAAGATCATGTAAGCTTTGGTACTGTCCTGTATCTGCTGTAGGTCCATCAGATTTTGCATTTTCCGTGTCCTGTCAAACCCACTGGACAGATTTGAACCAAACTTGGCAGTGATCATTGTGACATGAAGACCTTTTAAGTTTCTGCAAATGATGCTGACCTTCTATCAAATATGGCCACCATTACTAAAAGTGGATATATCTTTAACCATATTTGCAAAAATCATTGGCATGAAGGCTTAAAGATTTATGTAATAAATGAAGTGTATCCACTATCAAATATGGAAACTGATATTAAATAATAGAAAAATGTTTAATTGATTTCATCTCAAAACTTCAGGACACAGTTTGACAAAATTTCATAGGATGCATCCTGGTATGAAGGGCTTTAATAATAATAATATCCTTTATTTGTCCAGGGCTACATAATTAGTTAACAACTCGTTTAGATTATAGCCCTGCAGATTTTTACAAATGCTTTTTCACCAACTATGACAGCTTTTACTCTAAATGAAAGAAAACCTGTAAACTACTTCTTCTCAAGAACCACTAGATAATGGCAATATATAAATAGATAATGGCAATATATAAATAGATAATGGCAATATATAAATAGATAATGGCAATATTTAAATAGATAATGGCAATATATAAAAAAAAATAAAGACACCTTTGGACTGTTTATTCTCAAATGTCACTCAATGAAGAGCATCTTGGCCTAAAGAGATTTCAAATTTGTTCAAATGATGCAATTTTGCCATCAGACATGACCACAGTAAAAAAAAAAAAAAAATCTTAAAGATCAAGTTTGTCAATTATAGGAAGTAAAATTTGCAATAAAGTACCATTAAAATTACTTTAATAAACATGTCCAGTTGGTCATTTGTGTGTTTGACATAAAATAGTATTTTAAGAACAGTTTTAAAAAGTGACTGCTTCCCCACGAGGAAAACCTGACTGAGTTTAAGTACTGACTAGCAGAGAAACCATTCTTACTGTGAAGATCACTCTTCATTCAATAATTATCACTCTTTATCTCAACTAATGTCTCAATGTCACCTTACGTTCAGGAGATCAGTAAAGACTGCTTTGCATGCTTTCATATTTGGGCACTCATTGCACCCTTGTGTTTTACTTTTGTTTATAATTCTACTGGTCGTAGATCAGAAATGATTCATCAGGGATGGCTTGTTTGTTGACAGTTATCTGTTAACATAAGTGTATAATTGCTACTCTGAAGCTACTTAGAAAATTGACATGGAACTTTATATACACATTCATCCCAATGTCCAATATGGCCACCATGGTGAATAATCTTATTATTGTTGCTTCTTCTCAACGATATCAGCATATCCAATAATACAATTTCAGCATGTTGTCCCAGTCCTGGATTTTCTTTGGAGGCAAGATTAATGGTGTTGCAACTTAATTACTCAACATAAACTTGCTCACCTTGCTAACAATATCCTCAGGGTTTCCATTAATGGATGTTGCAGTCTATTATGCTTCCAAATTCTTCTCCATGAAATCCAGAATTCTACTACTGGATGGCCTTTGGACTTTCCTGTATTCTATCTATATGCCCTACCTCTTTCCACTCTGTAATTGTGTCTTTTAATTGACTTACAATATCCAGTTGAAGTGAACAATGCTGACTTGTTTCTTATTTCCTGCCTAGTCACCATTACCATGTGAATCTTGCGTAGACACTGGAAAGGGAATAACTGAATCTAACATTTTAGTTATTTATTGAGATACGTCTTTGGAAATTGTCCATCTGAATGACCTTTATTCCCAGTCAGTCTGTTTAACTACCAGTAACAATCCTTGATCACTTCCAGTCTGTACTACTCACAATCTTTTGATCACTGTCAGTCTGTCTACTACCACTCAGAAACCTTTGATCACTATCAGTCTGTCTACTGCCACTCACAATCCTTCGATCACTGCCATTCTGTCTACTACCACTTACAATCCTTTGATCGCTGACACCCTGTCTACTGCCATTCACAATCCTTTGATCACTGTCAGTCTGTCTGCTACACTAACAGTCCTTTGATCACTGTCAGTCTGTCTGCTACACTAACAGTCCTTTGATCACTGTCTTAATTTCTATTACCACTGCAATACTTTGATCACTGCCAGCTTGTCTACTACTACTCACAATCCTTTGATCACTGCAGATTTGTCTACTACCACTCACAATCCTTTGATCACTGCCAGTCTGCCTACTCCACTAACAATTCTTTGATCACTGTCAGTCTGTCTATTACCACTAACAATTCTTTGATCACTGCCAGTATCTTTGATCTCAAAGTAGCAGTGTAGCTGACAACTGATGATGCACACCATAACTCAATATAGTTGAAAACACTGTGTGATTGACTGGCATAATGTCTGTAGTACAGATCTTGGAGCATTGTTTATTTAGAGAGTTTTTGATGAGTTGATAAGCTTTCCCATGTCTTTGATATTGTGCTATTTAGCTATAAAAAATTTGAACAGTTGAAAAAAGTTAACGGTCAAACAAATCCATAGCATAAATAGGGGTAGCTAAATCTAAATGTGCAATGTTGAACATGTCAGTGTAGCAAGTGGTCATTTGTGAGTGTTGAGCTAATTTTCTGACATATTTTGCAAAATATGGCTGTGGATTTAGTATATATATATATATATATATATATATATATATATATATATATATATATATATATTTATACCACATACATTAAAAAATAACATGCATTTAAAGTGTTGGTATAAAGCAATTTGATATACCAAAACTGTTGGTATATCAAATTGTGATCTGCCCATGGCACAATAATGCGCATATATAAACATTCTTGTGAGCGTCTGCAGTTGATTCTAGATCAATGATCAATTTCCACACATTAGTCACTAGTGACGTATGAAAATAACGATGAAAAGTATTGATAATCCCCGTTTTCTAAATGAATTTAATATGGTACACATTTTCATCACAATCCTTTCTGCTTTCTGTTCTCCCCTCCCCTCTCATGCATAATGGACAAACTGCGCAGAAATGTGGAATGAGAGAGTAAAGGAATTTGGGCTGGATTAAAACCTTGAAATAGAAATTACACCAAGTAACCTACAAGAATATGGTTCGTCGTAGTGATATGTGTGCACTTTCATTGGGATTTATCTACAGTGTTTATCAATGATACAAAGTTGCAAACCAGTAAATTCCTCGGATACATGATGCACATACTGTGATATATTTAATGTTATGTTTTGTTGTTTTTTCTTAAACATACCATAATGTTCTAAAAAATCGATTATTATTATTTAAATATGAAAATGTTCAAAGGCCTCGCTCTCTCTCTCTCTCTCTCTCTCTCTCACTCACTCTCTCTCTCTCTCTCTCTTTTGACCATCGTAGCAAGATATGTGCTAAAATCTATGAAATGGTGAGCGTAGAGGATTTTCGTTTGTGTCATCCCACAATATCTCTGGACTTATGAATGATGGTAAAAGTTAAGCCAAGCCGACCAAAGGATGAGAGAGAGAGAGAGAGAGAGAGAGAGAGAGAGAGAGAGAGAGAAAGTCAAACCGACCAGAGAGAGAAAGAGAGAGAGAGAGAGTTTGTGATCGGTTGTACTGTTGCTAAAGCAGAATAATGACTTAGATCAACTGTAAATATATTAAAATATTTTAATTACCTCTTGTTGGTTTGTCAGTTGGCTTAGTTTCTATTCCACATTAATTTCCATGCACTGGTATCTGAATTGCGTAGCTATCCAAGTGTTGCTACTGCTCTACTTTTATCATTAAAACCATCTTTCATGTTTAAATCATAAGTGTGTATTATATTGAATTAATCGATGTGGAGAAAAATAGAAACCAGAAAAGAAAACAATCAACTTATCAATATGCAGAGGTGATTGTAAATAGCCACTAAAGGCATAGAACTACATTTTGTAGCAGACACACTTGGGGATGTGAGGAGTTCATTCACTAGGTCAATACATGGCTGCCTGTAGTAAATCTGAACTCCGTTCAAAGAGCAAATATATGTATTTGTATGAGATATAAATAAAATATATGTACAGTATGTACGCTGTATCAATGATATACCACTTGTTGTATAAATACCACTCGTATAAATTTTTTATTATGCTGTATCAATGATATATTACTCGTATAAATACCACTCGTTGTATAAATTTTTCATTAAAAGGAAACTCAGCAAGCTTTGTTTTCTTTTAGTGAAAAATTTATACATCTCATGGTATATCATTGATACAGCATACATACTATACACATATTCTATATATATATATATATATATATATTCATATTCACATAGAGGTCACTGAAAGGGATATATTTAGTAAATTTATTTATTTAATGTTTACTAGTAAGTGCAATGAAAGGACCACAAGGTTTGAAGTATGTAATTTACAGTTACTGACCTAGGAAGTCCAGGACTACCAGAAATGAAAACTAGTGGAACCACATTATTCTGAAACAAAAAGAATCTTCTTTCACTTTATTTTCTCATGCGTTCGTTTTTATAACTTCATTTATAAAGTCTAAATTTCAAAACCATTTGTTGGATGCTGTTGATTTTGATTCTTTGTCTTCCATGTTGGAAGCCTTACTTCCTTTTGATTCATAATACCCCCATGTTTTATAAGCTGCTTTCCAACTGGATCATGCAGCTGTTATGTCAAGGCTATAAAAGTTGAACCAGCAGTCAGCTTGGATAATAGCTTGATTGCTGAAGCCTTGTCTTTCTTCATGGGAGCAGTCCTTGCCCTGGGGTATAGATTATTTTCCTTTCAAGGCCTTGACACAAACAGGGTAGTCGGGGTGGTTTTGATTTTCTTCCTTATGATTCTGTTTCAGAAACAGTTTTAATTATTTGTTTGGTGGTTTTTAAACTTTATCCCTATGTCTCCTATACACTTCAAGTTTGAAATAGATCAAGAAATTGGGTTTGCAATATTTTTTATGGAGTGCGACATATGACTTGTTTTTTTTTTTTTTAGTAATATTTGTGCTTATAGGTGGTTCATATCTTTAATGTTATAATTTAAGGTTAAGTTGTAATTGGGTTCCAATCTTGTTGTGAGGAGAATCAAGGTGACATTCAAGGATGTCTCTCAAAATAAGAAGGGAAGAGGAGTGCAGTGGTTTAGGTATATGAGGCCACTTACAAACTTTTAGAATTGATGATGGATTGATTTTGCTTGATGATAAATGTGACAGATTCAAGAATCACTAAAAAATTCTGTCTTGCAGTATCTTCAGTTATACAAACAAGTCTTGTTGTAACATTCTTCATCAAAATTATATCTGCTGTAAACTGTTATTTCACCGTCATGTAATTTCTATATTCAATTTCAGTAGACTTATCATATTAGCAATGGGAGCCCCTGTGTGTTTGAGACTCAGTTTGTCCAATGTGGGCATATGAGAAAGCTTGTCAGTAGCTTCCTTTGGATCAATGGCTCCTTCTTCCTCCACCAAATGTGTTGGTCACCATGTATAGCCAACCATGTGCTGAAAATGGCATAAAATCAACAAAACCACAAACAAACATATTAACAAAATGAAATTTTGGCATTTGCTTATTTACATTGCATGTGTATACATACATATAATTTTTTAATGCACATAAAAATTAAATCATTATATTAATTATGCAAAACCTTATGACAATGATCTATTATATAGAAGCACATTTTTTTTCTTTTGTAGGATATGTTGCTCTGGATGATGCAATGAAGTTGCACCTGATGAAGTGGAACCATGAAGAGGAGGTCTTGCATGAGGTAAAAACCTCCCTATCCTGTCGAGGTACAAAAAGGTTTGAAGAAATGGAAAAGGATGGGAGGACTTACATTCGTGCAGCTTACTATAGGATGTTTGAAAGGGTAAGTCACAGAACATTTTATCTTACAGAACTGTTGTTTTTCTTGAAAAGTAAGTTTTGTTCAGTTTTGGCCCACCTGTGCTGAAATAAGTTTATTTGCTTCCCCTTCAGTCTCTTGACATATTCTGTAATAACTGGATTTTTAAAAAAAAGTCTGCCCTTGATAAGAATCTAGTTGAATTATCTCCCCATCCCCACCCTTTAATGGTTGGCAGAAGAATGATACATGATACAGTCAAACCCACTTATCTTGACCTCAGTTATCTCGAGAACCCGTGTATGTCGAGCACTTTGGTCTGGTCCCGAAAAATCCTTCTTTGTTATGTTAAGTCAATAACTCAGTTATGTCGGGCATAAGTTTCAGTCCGAAGTAACATGTGGACCCGCTTAATTCGACAAAATGCAACTTTTAATGTCCACCTCGGAGAAATTTTAAAAGAAATGATCCGGCGTTTCGGCTATTACCAGTACCTCATACTGGCAAGGACGGAAAAGGTCGGTACAAGACCAAATTTTACTGGTACAAATGCTAATCAACTAATTTCATCAATGCATGGTTTATCACTTATACAGAGTGGAGAAAATTATCATGTAAGCAATACTTTAGAGTATGGAAATTGAATGCATGCATTTCTGACCTTTATGTAAGCTGCATTCAGAATGGACATTGTCGCTTGTCCACACCACGACAATATAGTTCGTCCCACACAGCATCACGAATTTGATCTTATCTATAACTTGGAAAATTATCAGGTTAATATCATTAAATGTAGCTAAAAATACCTAATTTGTTTTACGCAATATATTTAAAACAAATTCGGTAATAAAGTGTTTTCATGCTTGGTGCGAGTGTAAAAGCCTTCAACTTCAGCATGGCTAGATCACGTGACTCACAATAATCTATAAATAAAAACCCACAAAACTCCAAACAAAGCTGCTCCCTCCCCCACCATTGGTTACTAATTTGTTTTGAACTTGAGTAAATAAAAGCACCAACGGTATTGTAAAAAAGTCTATAGCACCCCCTATTTTTTTAATGAAAATAGTGATCGCAGTACCATGATTACATATTCTTCAACACAAATGGAATGAAGCAGAAGGTGACTGATAGGATTAAAATTTGAAACAGAAGGAAGAGTGCTTTCATTTGTGTTGTTTTTATCTTGAATTTCAAAGTCTTGCAATCCATCAAAGAGATTAGCCAACTCTCCTTCTGGAGCTGTGTTCTTGCCGACGATCACTGATCAAAGTCGGGAGGGATATGGGACTACAACTGTATGAATGGAATAAGTTGTCTTCTAACTGTAGGAATGGAATAAGTTGGCTTCATACATAATTTGATGTTGAGACAGTTAACTCTAAAGACTTGAAACACATTTTGGTTTGTCGGTACATGAATACCGACAGCCCTGTCTTTTTCTGGTGAAGAAGCAAAATTTATCAGTAAAAACCGGCATATTCTGGTGTAAAGGAACCGCTGACGATAAAAAAAAAATTGATTTACATGCACAAAATTGGTCAGTTAAATTTTGCTGCTAGTCACAAATCAACTCTGACAAAAGAAAACACTTTCAAAAAAAAAAAAGTATAGTCCTACATGTACATGCACTTCTGTTGGCCTAGATTTTGGATAGCATGAGAAAATCATTGTCTTGCTGAGGCTACCAAAGGGATGAGGCTATTCACAGAGAAATAAAAACAACTTTAAACCACTGACATTGTTGCAGTAACTTATTGTTGTAAAAATATGTGACTTGTTACTTAATCTCATTTAAAAGACCTCCAATCTTCTTTTTTCTCCAACCAAGCATGACTGAATTAATTTTTTTTATTGTGCATTAGAAATGTCATTTGTTTTTAGAAGTAAAACTCCTCATTTTTGGTACATCAGATGCATAATCATTGTTCTGCAGTAGATTTATCAACTAAACCCTGATATCTCGGAACCTGGTTATGTCGATGATTTTTTGACACCCCCGATGTAATCGAGATAACCGGCTTTGACTGTACTTTGCATGCCCCTGCCATATCTGTGGAGGAGGCAGATAGTGTTGACATCAGTCTCGTTATGTCATGTTACATCATGTCCCATATTGTTACAAATTTCATTTCCACACTACTGAAGGACTAAATGGATTGAAATAAAATTTGGTATGGAACTTTCCATTAAGAAAGGCTAGGTCAACATTCAGTTTTACCTTTTTCTGGCAAATATTAAGTTGTTGTCCCAGTTTAACTTGGAACTTTGTACTTCAGTTTTGTTTCTGCTCAGTAACTCTTGAATGGACTTAGTGGATTAAAATAAAATTTGGTATGCAGCTTTAGATTAAGAAGACCTAGGTCAAGTTTAATTCTTACCATTTTCTGATTAAATGGCACAGAGTTGTGGATCCTGTTTGACTTAGAACTTTGACTTTCAAATTCATTTCCAATCAGTAACTTTGGAAGACCTCATGGATTGAAATGAAATATTTGGTACAATGCTCTACATAAAGATGACCTATTTCAGATTTGACTTTTACTGGGGGGTTTTTTTGGGTTTTTTTCTGGCAGAATTTATTAAATTATGGCCCTTATTTGATTTAGAACTTTGCTCTTCAATTTTATTTGCGATCAGTAACTTTTGGAGGATTTCCTGGATTGAAATCGAAGTTGGTCTAGGCTTTACATCAAGAAGATCAATTTAAACTATTTGATTTTCACCATTTTACAGCAAAATATCATGGAGTTATGGCCCCTGTTTGACATAGAGACTCTATGTGCAGAGTAATTTTGAAAGGACTTCACTAATTTTGATATGAGGGTTTATATTATGAAGATCTGAGTTGAGTTTGATTTGAGCTCACATGGCTGTAAACTCTACATCCATGATCTGTTTGTCATCCATCCCTCAACATTTACTTATTGCAACTCTGGAGGCCATTTTTCTGATCAGATTTTGATGAAACTGGGAACATAGATTTATATCATCAAAAGTTTACTGATATGCAGCATCCATTCATACTAATGAGATGATCTTGCACCTGATTGGGTGAGATTGTTATCACTCTGGAAGGCATATTTCTGATCTGATTTTAATGAAATTTGGAATATATGCTTATATCATCAACATCATGCATGAGTTTGCAAATACACGATATCCGTGCATACTAATGAGATGATCTTGCATCTGGTGACTAGCTTGTTACCACATTTGAAGCCATTTTTCTGATCTGATTGAGATCAATCTCACATCTGATTGTGTGAGCTTGTTTCCACTCTGGACATGATATTTCTGATCTGATTTTGGTTACACATTAAATATGGGCCTTTAACATGAAGTTCCCAATGGAATTCAGTAATGAGTGAAGTTTGTACATATTAATGAAGTGATCTTGCATATGATTGGCTGAGATTTTTATCTCTCTCTAGGCTATATTCCTGATTCAGCTTTGATCAGACTGAGAATACAGACTTAAATTATCAATATCTTTTTGATTATGAGTGAGATTCGTGCATACTAATGAAGTGATCATGCATCTGATCAGCTTTGCTTGTTACTCCTATTTTCTGATGTTGTTGTTATGGGGTTTAATGCTGTTTTTCAGCATGTGATAGTCATACATGGAAGCCAGTATAACTGGTGGAGGAAGAACCAGAGAAAACCTCGGGAAGAACCACCAACCCTCAGGAAGCTACTGGCAAGCTTTCTCATGTACCTACATTGACCGAGTCCCAGACTTATTTTGAATCTATGTAGACAGAGGTGACTTCTTTTCTGTTGCTATTATGAGTAAACTTCGTAAATGAACTTAAATCATCAGGATCTTGAGTTGAGTACACAGTATTGAGATGATCTAGTATATTTTGGGCTGAGCTTGTCAACACTTTAAAGATTTCTGATCAGAATTTTATCATACCTTGTAACTTGGCTTATATCATTAAGATATCCAAAGAATTTATTATAAGTAAGACGTGCACATACTAATGAAATGATTTTGCATGCTGTTGACAAATTGCCACTCAAGAGATGGTGTTTCTGATAAGTTTTAGTTAACTTTTAAGCTAAACATGATATTGATGAGTCTTATTATGAGTGAGACCTTTGCATCTTTATGAGATCAGCAATGCCTGAAAATATTAGTGGTCTGAGGCCTGGAACCTGCAGTTTTCTCAGTTGGACCCAAGAGATAAACTAGTCATAAGTCCATCAGACCTTCCACTTTTCGAAAAAAATGGAAATTAAAAGTGTTCCTCTGCAATCTCACAGTTGTTTCTTAAACTGTAAAATGTCAGTAATAATATATGTAAAAGTATGTACAAGCAATGTTACTCAAAGCATTGTGACACTTTTGCTGTGTACATGATAGTCAGATTGAACAACATGTATAGAAAAGTGTGTGAGCCATATTTTATCTCTAAATTTGAGTACCCTTCATCATCAGTATCAAAGTCCCAAGACCTAAAGTCTTATCTCATTCAAAGGGGCTTCACCTTATTACATGGAAAGAGCCAATTCCAAAGTCATCTGCTTGAAGTCTGGTTCAGTGATTCTTGAGATGTCTGATGTAATTGCTTGCCCCCAACAATAGGTTAACACATATTGCATGACTGGTCCAATACTGTACGGTTGAAATAGCCACAGACTAAATCATTCAGATGTGAACCAGCCTGCAGCAAGTGGTTCCACTCAAATGAACACAACAGATGATCAGTATGAGTCATGAGTTTATTTAACTTTGGTTTCTCATCCATCAGCAATTTCAAAAAGCTGCATGAACCCAAAAATGGACAAAATGGACCCCCAGCAAAAACAAATAAGCCAAAAAAGGATGCAAAGTTTGATGAATGTTTTTGCACATTTAAAGAACACTTGAAAACAAATTAGCCCTGGGTCAGATATGATCAGGATACTGGAAAAATGTTCTGTTCAAGCTGTTTGAAGTTCCCTGATTTAGCTGATGGGTCAAGCACCCTATACCATGGTACAACAAACTCAAAGGTTGTTTCAGCTTAAGTTGGATTTATCTAGAGTCCTGTGATAGTAAAAACAAAGACCATTTAAGACTACTGGACATTTTATTCTTAAAGAAAGGTAACTCATTCTTTCAAAATAACTACCTGATTCATGTATTAAAGCTCATACATGTGACTATGCTTTTGTATCAAATTTGATGCACCTCACAACAGCTCAGTAACTCAGACCTGTTTATGTGCATGTCAGACCTGGCTTCTTCAGAGGGTGACACTGTTTTCAAGTCCTGCAGTCATCTTGTGTCTTATTTGCTAAATTTTATCACTCAAGAAACTGTACTTTTTATAAGATTTTGTATAAACCTTTGTAAATAGTCTTATATCATCAAGATTTCTTTTGAGTATGATTGTGAGCAAGATACATGCATGTTAATGGCAAAATCATGCGTTTGAACTTGGCTGAGGTTGTGAACACATCAGGAACTATATTTTTCATCAGACTTTAATCAAAATTGATAAATAGGCAGATATTATTTAGATGTTGGATGAGTTTGATTATGTGCAAAATGTGCAAAATTTTGTATCTGATTGGCTGAGCTTGTTATCACTGTGGGGTCCTAATTTCATTTGGAGTTTGCTGCAGCTTTGTCATTAAGCTTATATGACCATTGTCTTAGTTAGGTTGTATAATAAGTGAGATCTGCACATTGTATCGATATGATCTTGAATCTGATTGGTTGAACTTTTTACCTCCCAAGATCAAGGGTCTATATTTGTCATCCAGTTTCAGCTAAAAAAATACTTGTTAAATATAGGTTTATATTATAAGGATCTTGGGTGAAATTCAGTTATAAGCAAGTTATATAACTATTAATTATACCTATAGCTTGGAAAATAAGTTTTCTCAGACTTTATGTAAAACTGACCTGGTATAAAGTTTTGGAGATAGTTTACAGAGGGTTATGTTCTTACAGTATTACATGAACCCACTTACAAAATGGCCAGTTGTCAGTTGTCAAGTTACGTAATCTAAATGAATGATATCAAGCCCACATTGACCACTTTGTTACTTTTTTCACATAAAATATTAGAAAGTTTTGGCCCATATTTCACTTTGACATTTACCCTTTAATTGCATCACATTGGTGGAGGGGTGGGTGGCATCCATGGTGTATGGACACATTTTTAGTTTTTAGCTATTCTGGTCTATTTTCATTATGTGATAAATATATTAATATTTTCCATTATGTAATAAATGGTTCATAAAATGAAGCAATGATGACAAATACATAAAAAAATTATCCCCAATCATTATATTAATTTTTTTGTTTTTATTATTGAACAAAATAAATATATCAAAACATTTTATGAAAAATCATTGTAATTCTCAAATTAGTTTCTTTGTTTTATACAGCAAATTGCTACATTTGATTGTTATAACAAGGCTGATATGTGTACATATGCATTCAGTTTTGAACTCCTTTGATGCCTTTTAAGCCATATCTGATTTTGTTGTTATGAAACATTTGTAATTACAGAACCCTTGTCATGAAGCAACCCATGTACCAACCCTGCTTGAGACTTCCCTTGAGTTTGTGACCACCAATATTGAAATGTATGACCTTCAGAATTTTCCAGATGAGTACTTAATCAGGTAATCATATTTATATTTTGAAAGTTGCAGGGAGTGTCCAATTGAAAACAATTCTCAGATTGTTTGCTTTTTTGGTCATAGACCAGAAGAGTGTATGACTTGTCCATTGTCCGACAAGTTTGTTATTGCTGTTCCTCCTAAACTATTATCAGCTTGCTATGGAACTTTACACACACATTCATCCAAAGGTCTTGTTGATTCCAAATGAAAATGATGCTGCTCAGACTCAGATGTCCAATACCATTATGGGCGCTACAGTGGCCATCTTGAAAATATTTTAATTGTTATTCCTCAAGAATAGAAAGTAATATCAACATGGAGACATCTTAGGATGTCTAGTTGTTTCTAAATGAAAATGGTGCCAGCCGGACGCCTAGTATGGCTACCAGAGCAGCCATCTTGAAAATCTTGTTATTTGTACTCATCCAGAATGGAAATTCTTATCAGCATGTTTTTTTTTCCCCAGAAGACTGCTTATGATGTCTAGTTGGTGTTAAATAAAAGTTATGCAGATTTGATATCCAATATGAATACCATAGTGACCATCTTAAAAACCTTATTGCTACTCCACCCAGATGGAAAGTCATATCAACATTTGGTTTTTACCAGGAGGCTTATGATGTCTAGTTGGTTCTAAATGAATATGATGCTGCATCCAGTATGTCCACCATGGGAGTCATCTTGAAAATCATGTTCGTGATGAATGAAAAGTTAAATTGACATTGGGATTTCACCAGAATACTCAGACCTGCCAACCCTACTGAAAAGATTGGGAAAGTCCCGATTTATGGACCTATCTCCTGATTCCCTGATTTTTAAGAAAAAATCCAGATTTTTCAACTCCCCAAGAAAAAAACCCATATTTTTGTTTACAGAAACATCATTTCCATTTTCCTGTTTCTGTTTCTGTTTTTCTGTGCCTGGTATGTTTCTTAGTACTTTACCAGATCCATCTTGATTTCTGGTTTTCATCTGTCAATACAAGGTGGTTCTCTTTATCAGACCCCGTCAGCAAATCTCTTTTCTTACATTTGTGTCATTGGCCAAAGTTAGATTATAGAAGCAGAATTATTTAGGAATTGTCTTTTGTTAGTAAATGTTAGATAATAAAAAAAAATGTTGATTTTGAAATTTAAATTAGGGCTGTTCCAGTAAAACATATATCCCCCTGGGGACGGCACTTCAAAAAAACTTCTGTCGGAGGTTGTGTTTCAAACTATTTTGATTCTGACAGTGGAAGGTTGATTAGGAAAATCACTTCTGTTGTGGGTTGTGTTAACAAAATGAGAAATCAATGGTGGGGTTGTCAGAAAAAAACCCGAATATATATATATATTTAAAATTGCATCTAACCCCCTTCTAGTGGTCTAACGTGAATAAAACATTGGTCAGAAAACACACGAGTGCACCTAATTTGTACGAATTCGCGTACTTTTAAAACAGTGATATGTGTTCCGCAAATTATGTCAACATCGCGGATATAAAACGTGCTTTGCACAGTATGCAATTTTTATTCAACTTTTAACTTTAAAGTGCATTTCACGACGTAATTCGCACTGCCATAGCAGTATCGCAGCGTTTGATGCGACATCCAGATTCAGGAAGGCAAACGTTAAAATAGCTGGATACTTCAGTTTGACGTGAATGGCTGTTAAACTAAATTTGATTGGTTCATTGGGCCCTGGAACAAGGATTTTATGGTAGTTTTAACCTTACTTTCATCATGGAAGTTTTACATATGTGTGTTTCAAATAAGGGCCACACAGGAAACCAAAATGGCTGAATCACAACAGGGTTTGTCATCAGACGACATTTTCAGTTGGCAAATACTAGCTGTTGATAGCTATGATGACAATGAATTTCATGTATATCAGTCTGTTTGGGAAAATGTCACTGGAAATGCCAGTGTGTGATTTAGAGCCCAAAACTGATGTTGAGTGTGAGTCCTATGTACGTGTTGGATGGACAGGATGCTGGTTATATTTATTCAAGATACCCATGTCTGAACAAGCAGACTATGGGAATGTTGGACTTAAAACCCTAATACAGCATTATGGAAGAGAAAAAATCTGGCATAAGAGGCAGCAAAGCACTGATTCAAGGAAGTGAATATTTGGCAGAGTTCATGTTCGTGAAAACTTTTCTTTTTGGAACAGAGATATCAAAGAGAGAATATCCATGGGGCCATACCTGTGAGATGTTGAAAATTGCACAACCATAAAGAACAAAAGAATAACAAGACAAACTTTCATTTCATGCAGATGTATTACCAAATGAAGGACATGCCCTCTATGTACAAAAATTGAATGACATTAAAAATAAGAAACTGACTGAAATGTGTAAACTCAAAGCAAGATTGATAAAATTTGTCCTGTTTGTGTTTGGTTATTCCTATGTATATTTTGAGGACATTGATATTTTCTGTAGACCTTTTGGCACTTAGTTCCAAGCCATCATTTGGTATTTGTATTACAAATTGGATTACTACCGGTATTATCTAGTACAGAACATTTTGAAGCAGTGTCATTAACTAATGATGAAATTGATAAAAAAATACTTGATGTCATTCTGATATATGGATTCTTTACTACACTACTAATCTGTTCATCCTGATTCTTTTTTACTATCTCCTTTAGTTTTACTGGTACCAATACTTTTAATAAAATTGTAACTTCTATTTTCTTACAATCTAAATATTTGTGATCATGTATTATTGTCAAAAGGTAAAATGTGCTTAGTTTTGTTGTAAAATCTGAAACTATTAATTAGCAAGGTACTAAAGTAAAATGTGGGTCAACTTCATGTTTGCAGAAATTATGACCATATTGCAGAGTGTTGTTAGAAACAACAGAATAGTTGTACGAGATGTATTTTGCAAAGTTATAGAGCCAGCACTCGTATTGTAACCACATATTCCATTTAAATAATACTATCATGATTTCTGCATATTCCTATCAGTTTTTCCCAAGTGGTTTCCTGATCTGATGTTGTTCGTTTCTTGTGCAATTTTTACACATCAAGAATTCTCAGTATCATTAAAAAACAATGTAATCTGCACCAAATTGAGTTGTTTGAGAAGAAATTTATTTTTTAACCCCAAAATCACTGAAGCTATAAGTTCTGGCATTAAAGTCTCACATTAAATAACATTAAAGTTGCCATGATAGTAATTTAGGATGCAACTGTTCTAATTTCACCTCTGGTATATTCAGATCTTGAATGTGATGGAGGAACATGGCTCCAAAATAAACACATCAATTTTAGAACCTATTCATTGACTTTGAATCAAGTTTATAATCCGAGTCCAACTGAATTGTTAGAAAAAGTTTAATTCTTTTGACAACATCATAATTAGCTGTCAAATATGGAGTAGGCCTATGGTGTTTCTGCCATCCCAACCAAGACCCCACCACAACCATGTGACCATGCCCAATGACATCACAGTAATAATCACTATACAACTAGAGATGACATCTCTTTGAGTATTTTGATTTCAGTAGAGCCTTAACAGAGTGGAACAGTAAGAAAGAGTGACAGATATTTAAGTGTTAGGGAGATATTTAACAATGGCTATTCCTCCCGCCACCACGTCCTCATTGGAGATCACACACACACAAAACCTAGATAAAATCCTGAAATCCTGGCAGCATCCCTACAGGGGAGATAACTTGACAATTTTATTTGATTTTATTGGTCTTTGGTTATCCCGTGGTATTTCTGTTACTTAACCATTATCTTACAGTGTGTCCAGTCAGCATGGTTGAAAAAAGCGTACAACCATGGAGAGTTGTTGAAGGACTCACATTACTACAGATATGAAAGAACAAGAACCATACTATAAATCAGTGAAGATAAAATAGAGTATACATGGTTTGAATGGCCCTGATTGGTTGATAATGAAAGTAATATTTTAGTAAAAAGAATCTTTTGAGAGCTTGTCCTACTTGTAACTGAAAAAAGTCAGGGACATTGTTTTATTAACATAATTTCCGTCCCTTTAAAGACCTGAGTTTGGAAGACTCATTACTGAAATCAGCACCTGACTCTTTGGTGTAGTATTGAAAGCACACATTTCAAATTTGTGTAGATCCAGAAAATGGTGCAGCTGTTATGGTTTTCTTTTCACAAAAGCTGTGTCATAGATGTGTCTATACTGATAAAAACTTGATCATGAGCACTCGAAATTTTAAGTTACTGAATTTTAATATCATGGTGTTTGCACAGGTTTATAATGGGAACTGAATTAGTACAGTGAGTCTTGAACTCTTGAGTTTTGTGCAGAAACATGGAATCCAAGCAGAATACATCCAGGAATGTAAAGGTTTTCTATCTTGGATTTAGTCTCCCCATTGCATTTCACATTGATATGGATATTCACAAACAATTAGTATAGTAGTAGGAAAAATAAGTGACAAATTTAGATGCATATCATAAACATGACAAACAGTATGTGGGGGAACAAGATCATAAGAACAGGCTGGAATGGAGAAGTATAATAACAATAATGAGTAGAAGTGTGCCTCTTTTTTATATGTGCAACATTATTTTCTCAGCTTCAGTAAGAAATTGCATCAAAGGGAAGACAATAAAGGATGTACAGTTAACTAAACCACGTGAAATTTAGCTTCTCAAATCGATTTTAATCTTCTGGTTATATCTGTTCTGGTCTGTTTCTGTCCATTCTGGTGATTATATCCACTGAATCAGTATGGTTGGAATAGAATTTGGCAAATTTAAAGATTGAAAAATCTTTTGGCAGATTATGATTATACACTGTGCTTCTGCCTGAGAGATGTGAATAATTTCATTTCTTGGTTTGTTGATTCTGGTTGTTGCTCAGTTCAAATGCGTCACTGAAAATACTGATGCATTTTTATACTTTGTTACAAATATTTATTACAGATGCACATCTCCAGATATCGGTGAACATAGCTTGAATAATTTATAACAGTTCTGGTTGGAACAATTGACATTGTTAGAGAAACTTAAGTGAGCTAAAATGTAAACTTTTCAGCAGCGTGTGATGCAGGATTGCTCAAGACTTCTCCATCTCATACGCTCACCATGAAAAATCCATTTGTACAAACAGATGATGAGTTTTAGGTAATGGTCAGAAAGGCATAACTGACAATATTCAAAGGTCTACAAAAATTACTGGAGTCAAAATTGATCAACTCATACAGCTGTTGCAGAAATGATGGACTAGTACCTTTGCTGCTGTTGCCACAGTTGATTAGTTGGTTGATTTAGTTTGGTTTGGTTGTTTTTTTTTGGGGGGGGGTGTTTAACAGTATATTAGGCAGAGGAAGAACCCCAAAAGACCACCAACCCAAATTGGTTGATCTGTGACAAAAACTTACTCTGTGAGATGTGCAAGTGATCTGTAAAAGCAAGCATCTTAGTACACTAGGGCACATGGAGCCTCTGTTGATTTGATGTTTATCTCCAACAGCCGAAGTCATTTAGACATGAGATCTCCAGTTTCGGTAGATCATTTTGGCCTTTACACCATTTTTAGATCAAGAGAATCTATATATGGCAGCCAGTTTTACTGCTGAAGAAAATCCAAGTACTTTTGAGACACCAAACACCACTTACGTAGAACCACAGACCTTCCACAAGTAAATGGCAACATTCTCATTTACACACTGGAGGCAAGTAATCACATTACAGGCATCTTACACTCTGCCCTGAAAACCCCTCAGACCATAGGTATAAGTCTCATATGAAAGACTAGAAGTCCCACCTGTGACAACTGGATTAAAAGTGCAGAATGTTACTGCTAGGCCATCAGTGATGATGATGATGCTGTTGACAATACACTTAATTGCAGTGACATCAATTTTACGAGTACTCTGGGAAAAAATGATTCCTTGACTTTCATCCATTTTTTAAAATCTAATTTATGATATAAAAATGTTTGACTTGCTATATTTCTTTTTTTTAAAACTTTATATTAGTCTTGCAACAAGGCATAAAAATAAGATGTCAGTAACTGAAATAAGTGTTCTTACAAGAAATGATATAGTGTAAAAGTAGGCAGAAATAATGCGACATCACTTTCATAGGCATTAATGATTTTTTTCTGACAAATCATGTATTATAAGTTTACCAAAACATTTATTGAAAAAATAATAACAAGGGAATCATAGCATCTGACCACACATTTAAAGCAATACAAGATTTAACTATTATTCTAATCAAAAGCAGCATGCCTGAGAATAAAGAAAAATAGCAAAACATAGTGATCACTTAAGTAAACACACAGTTTAGTAAGGATACAAATTCATGATTTCTGTATTAGAATAGAAATCCCTGATATTAAATTTATATTCATGGACATTAAATTAGTGGGTATTAAGGGACTGATCAATGACATCTTCAAATAGTAAGCCACCAAGAAAATTTGTGATTTCACAGTATCAGAGACATACATGGCTGACAGACAAACAAACAAAAGGACAAAAGATTGATTATAATGAATGAATACAAATAAAAATATGCAGTAGATTATATGATCAATACGAATTCAGTAGATTACCTCCAGCCAGCTGTCATTTAAATCGCTTCTGTCCCTAAACCAATATTAAAATCGCTTCTACCACCCACTAACCCGTAGCCAGAAATTATGTAAAAAAAAATATGCTTCTGTAGGGGGCAGTGTTTTTTTATTAAAACATATCTGACGGTGGATCTTAATTTTTTAAATTGCTTCTGTTGTGGGTTGTTTGAATTTGAAAGTGCCTTCCCCCCTGGGGGTATATGTTTTACTGGAACAGCCCTTAGGAAGAATTTATGCAAAACCTGCATTAATGAAAGTGAGAGTTAATCACAACAGAACAAATTAAGCAGTTATGTTAAAAATCACAGAAAAGGCTGAGAATGTTTGAAAACTGAAAGTTCATAGAAATATTAACATGGTTTCAACATACAAACTTTATTTCGAAGATTCTAATATCATGTCTGTGTATGTCCAGGATCCTTAAAGTAACTGCAGATGCTGCAAGAATGTGTGAGGTTGCAATTTTTAGTGTCCTTGGCAAATTGTTAGTAAACAACAGTCATACTCTGTAATATGTTTAACACATGAGTAAAAAGTATTAGTGTCAAATACATGAGTAAAAAGTATTAGTGTTTATACATAGGTTTGACACTAATACTTTTTACTCATGTGTTAGACACTAATACGTTTTACTCATGTATTAGACACTAATACTTTTTACTCGTGTATTAGACACTAATACTTTTTATCTCATGCAGTCAGTATAATAGGTAGTATGAATCCTCAGTTTATTGCAGATAAACAAGTTTTGATTTACTGAAGATATCTGCAACCAGGACAACTGTTTATTATGTCACATGAGCATTGTCAAAGATGTAATGTTATTTGTGTCTGCTTGCATCTGTATGCACAAAGAACATACTAGAATAAAACTAACACAAGATGTAGTCAATTAATAAATAATGGCTTATTTTATTGTCTCGAAATTACCTGATAAGGGGAAATTAGTGGCTTGTCAACTATGTTGAAGATTTATATTGTGTGCACCTGAGTGAAATCCACTAAGAAAAAGGCACTAAATAAAAATCGCATTCAAAAGTTACATCAATTCATGTTCATTATATATGCCAATAATGTGTATTTCCTGGCCTGGTTTTACTATAGTTGAAATGTCCATTTGCAAAATAAAGTGTCAGTTTGTGAAGAAAAGTTTTCTATTTGATTTTATAATTTTAAACTCTATTAATGGTCATTTATTTATCCTCTTATTTATCTCATTCATTTGTATTTAGATATTTTGTAATTCTTCTATTTGTCTCTATTCTCATACATTGTTTATTCTTTCATTTGTTCATTATTCATTCTTATGTCTGTTCTTCACTGACCCATTATCAGCATCTATGTCTGTTTAACAGTTTCTTTGATCATAAGACAGACTGGTTATATTACAGACTGAATTAATTAGATTATTAGTACCAGTCTAAATAATAGTTATATAGATAAACATACATCATCAGAAAAATCATAGAGTAATAACAAATTTGATACAGTCATTGTTGAAAAATTGCTGATTATTGTAAAATATGCCCAGGGAATTACAGCTTGTCTGACCGTTTTGTAAGTAATTTTCCACAAAATACTTTCTCACTCTCAATCCAATAGACCATGTCTATCCAAGTTATCAATGTCTTGTAATTCATCGATGAGAGAAAAATATTGAGGCTTTTTTCCTCTGTATTAAAATTGCTTTTCATAACTAAAGATATTTTCTCATGAAGACTGCTACATTTTTATGTATTCAGCTGTGTTTAGAAGGCCATACAGTAGTTTGAACAGTTAATTCTTGTTCTTATATTTCATTTTATTTTGAAGGAAATATATTAAATTCATTGTTTTTTATGAAAATTAATATTCTAATGAAAGTTACGATTGCTTGGCTGACTTCAACATTCATTGTAACTTTTCTCTATCAAAGATGTATCATTCATTAGATGAATGGCTGAAGATCTTTTTTCAAATGTTATATAATTGACATTTAGTGAAAACTTTGTATGTGAAAGCATACAGATCTTTTCTTTGTTTAATGTGATCAAATAAATGTATTATTTTGATCACAAAGTTGCAAATAAAAGTATCATTTCTTTTTGCCTTCAACACTGTACATATCTCTATTTCTTTGCAAATTAATTGTCTAAAACTTTTTCTTGATATGAAACACTTATTGGTTCATTAATTAATTCATTTCATTCATTCGCTCAACGTTATTCACTGGAACAATTCCCCCTCACTTCAAACCATGCATTACCTCACGAGAAGTGGAAAGTAGTGGTCAGAGGGAGGTAAGAATGTAATAGTCATCTATCACTTTCAGTATATGTTCATGATTCAAAGATGACTTGCACTTGAGACATAAGAACAAGCCTTGTGATTTTGGGATTGAACATGACATAGGGTTAGCATGAAACACTGAAGGGACAAGATCTCTATAAAATAACTTGAATTACAAACTATGCCTGTGTATGAAATATCTGAATGGCTTGCTGGTATGGCAAGAAAATAAGTTATTGATGTTGGAATCAAAAGCTGAAGTGTCAAAATCACAGAGACAAAGAGAAGGATAAATGGTTTATATGCAATAAATTACGTTCAGCACCATCTTCTTTCAGTAAACTTTATGGCTATTCTGCCAAGTATTTTACCATTTGAACTTGAGTCTCATGCCATCTTTTGAACTTGAGTCTCACACAGCCTTTTGGACTTGAGTCTCACACAGCCTTTTAAACGTGAGTCTTGCACAGCCACTTGGACTGTAGTCTCATGCAGTCTTTTGGGCTAGGAAGGAACCTAATACTTTGAGGATTAAAAGGCAGGTTATAGGTTGCTGTGACCCAATGATGAAGTTTTCATTCTGCATGACAACTTGAGTCTCACACAGCCTATTGGGCAAGATAGAAACCTGGTACATTGAAGATTTAAAAACTGTGTCCAGGTTACTTTGACTCAATGATAACATTTATTCTGTAAGATAAGTTGAGTGAACTCTACATACATTCATGCACCTTCATCGTGGCTTAAACTGGAATGAAGAAAAAAAGATAATGATAAAGGGTCATGGTTAAGGTCACATACACCAGCAATAAAGAATATGATTTCCACATGATATTATTCTGGTGCTTCCTGTATTCTCTTCTATTATAAACACAACATGGTCATAATGTACCTTTAATAGCACTGTTGATTTCATTATATTGAATTTAACTATTAAATATTAATGATAGTGGGAGAGATGCATTTTACAAAAGACTTTCAAAATTAAAGCTTTGGCTTAGCACATTTATCTACATTTGACATTGAATGGGAATCAGTTTTCACTATACAGTTTAATGAATGTCTAACAAACCCCAAGGGTATTGTCAAAATTATATTTTTAAAACAGAATTTCATTAGTATTAAGAAAATATACATGTATGGTCATTTGAAAGTTAGTGACCTGTCTTATCCGGATATTGGCTAAATTCACATTTTGTTATAAATAAAGTCTTACATAAAATTATCTATAAGCGGAGAATTCCTTAAAAGTGTGAAGGCAAAAAATAAGCTTAGTGCAATTTAATAGGAAAAATATACATTAAATATGCTGAAAACAAAGCAGATGAATGTTTGCTGTGTAACAAATATAAAAGATGGGATATTAAAATTTTTCTGAAGCTTAGATGCATTTTCTTAATATAATGAAGTATCATTATTGATTTCCAGTGCAATGATTCACCGCTTGAAGAGGAAAAAGAAGTTGAATAAGCATCTCATTGGTCAGCTGTTGGTACCTGCACTGGAACATCTTGACCTGGAGGGCATAATCTTGACGGAGAGCATCTTCAAGTTGATTTGGACTCAGTGTCCTCATTTAAGAGTCATGAGTCTCAAGGATTGTGGCTACATAGTCACTGATAGTCTCCTGGAGCAGATTGTTAGGGTATGTATAAGGCTGCTCACAGTTTTGATGGATTTCAACCTTTTTATGGAAATCTTCAATTCTTAACAATTGTGATAGAGTATATGCATGAATACCACAGAACAAGCATTTTCAATCATTCTAATGAAATTTTAATTGACCTATATATCAATATGGCCACCATATTTTTCATGTATACAATGCAAATCCAATTGCAAACAGTGAAGGACCCTGATCTTGTATAAAGGACCTGCAGATTATTGTTTGCATCAGTGGTTGTAAAAACACCTTGGAAATACTACAGTAGCTGTTATTGCAACAGTGATTGTAAGAACACCTTGGAAATACTACAGTAGCTGTCATTGCACAGTTGCAGTTATATGTTTTTTGTAGAAAATATCATGTGCATGTTGCAAACTATTGTATATTTTTTTAGGCAACTTATCGATTTTGCTGATTTTTTTGTGACCAAAAAGCATCAGCTTATTTGGGAATTTTATTGTGCAGATAAGTCCATGACAGTGTCATAATACTTTTGACATTGTTCTATTTTGCTCAGCTTATTTCATCATGTGACTAAGTTCTCTGCCATTTTCTGGTGATTTCCCCATTTTCAAACTGTATCACCCAATCTCTTTATTTCTGATGTGGATTTTAGTAGAAATGTCATGATTAGGTGTACACCAATTTTTTTTCTGAATAGACCCAGATCTTCCAATGCATTATCTAATGGCAGATTTTAGTCTAGGCTGTTTTCAGTTTGGCTTGCATTATATGCAGGTGAATTTATGGCTATGCATAAGAAAAAGTCTTGTGAGTAGTATTAATTTAGGTGTTTTTACTCCAGTACCCAGTCTAAGACACAAAAACTCAATACTGTGAATTTGTTTATTTTCTTTGGTATCATTTATTTCTGGTTTTGTCAAAAAGTAATTTTTTCTGTACTTCATTTTCTTGTTTTGAGACAAACATGCTAGTTTTTCCATAGAAGAATATCTTTTTGTTTGGCTCCGATATTTCTGATTGTAAGTAAACACAAAATCTACAAACCTGGCACCCCATAAAAATCCACAAAAACATGTTCCATATGAAATCCACAAAACCTGGTACCCAGTGAAATCCACAAAACCGGTACCTCATGAAAAATGATAAATTCACAGCTATTAAATGATGCTTTACTCAGACTAAAGCTTTACAAGATAGTTTTGAATATTTCAAAGGCAGAAAAGAAAATGATTTCTTGTGGTCACCAAAACTAATAAGAGGTTATTTATTCCTATATATTTAGCATATTTAAAAGTTTTTACTTTAAAGTTTTATATAAAAAAAAATAGGTCATACAAATAGGCCATACAAAAAAGGCCTGGTCTGGATTTATTGATTTCATTCAAGTTGACATTAGTAGCACTGCAGAACATTTGTTTCTTGTGTACTTAATTTTGAAAAAAACATTTATTCCTAATCTTACTTTTTACCATAGAGAAAAGTTTGATGGTGCTGTTGTAAATTATATATCTATAATTGCTGATTTTCTTTGTGGACACAATAAGATGTGTTGTGATGCTGAACTATGAAGCAAAGCAATTAGTCAAAACAGACAGCTGTCTTCTGTAATTATGTGTACTGTACTAGAAAGTTAGAAGAACCTTTTCTCTCTACATTTTCAAAAATCTTATTTCTAAATTTGTAACGTTTCAAATCATTAGCAGAGTCACCGTAATTCAGTCGGTAGAGCATCAGATTCCTAATTTAAGGATTAGGGGTTTGATCCTATCCACCCAGGCAAGCCTGGGTAGGCTTCTTCCATGTGTCCTTGGGAAATACACTTAGCTCCCATTTCCCAAACGATATAGTAAATAACGTGTTAAAATTGCTGTTAAACTCCAGAACAGAAACCCACTAAATTATTTAATCATTATCATGAAAAAGTTTTTATACAGTTAGAACATGATATACAAATAATATGAAATGTTGTATTTGTTTTTTTCTTCCAGAAATTACCAGAATTGGAAACCATAAATCTTGCAGCATGTAAACACCTAACGGACAAGGGACTTGAGTCCATTTCTAGATATGCCAAAAAATTAAAACAACTCAATCTCAGTTGGATTAAAGGATTTTCAGATAACAGTTTGGTGAATATGGTACTTAAGTGTGAGAATTTAAAACATTTAGATATTTATGACTTAAAAATATCAGAAGAGTCCACTGCAATTCTAGAGACTATAGCCAGAGAAAGAGGAATGGTGATTGTTTTGAAAGGTTTGACTTCAGCTGTGGCACCTGTAAACCCCTCAGTTCTTTTGCATACATTTGGAAAAGTATCAGCTTGAAAGCTGCAGAATACATAGTTGTCATTATATTGATGTTTTCTGAATCATTAAATGTTGTACTTTAAATTTGATTATGAGACAAAGTAGAATACTTATCTGCTTGTAAGTCTACAAAAAGCTATAAATATTTTTTCCAAGTGCTGTTTGCTATTAGCCAGTCGTCCATGATGTGAGTCAGGTACTACTTATTTAGTATTCTAGTGGATTGCTAACAGTCATATTTCGAGCCATATGTGAATCACTCCTGTATGTTTTGTATTTGTGCTGGTGGTTTGTCAGAATACTGGAAAAGGGAAACACAAATTCCATGTAGAGTTCTGGATATATATATATATATATATATATATATATATATATATATATATATATATATATGGCTTTTAAAGTGTTGGTATAAAGCAATTATATATGTATATATATATATATATATATATATATATAAAATTGTGATCTGCGGATAGTGCATTAATACACATATGTAATATTGTTTCAACATTAGGTTATGTTTCAGCAGTAGGCTATCGCTTGTATTCTCCAAATTTGTTATCAATTTCCACTTAACAATCACTAGCCATGTAAAAAAAAATTGATAAAATGATACAAATATTAATTATCCATGTCATCTAAATGAATTAAACATGAGACACAATTTTATCGAAATCCTCTTTTTCATTCATGATGGAGAGAATACAGGGAAGTCTTGGAGTGAGAGAGAAAAAGAAAACTGAGTTGCACCAAGTAACCTGCAAGTACCTGGAACTTCATAATGATTAGGAGTACATGTTCCATGGGATTTTAATACAGTGTTTACATTACCAATGATACAAAGTTGCATTAGCTTTGTCAAGACTGTCTGGCACGTTTTTTGGTTAGGACAAGACACATACTGTAATCTGTTTAATGCTTTGTTTTTATTTCTTTC
>JAECUM010006456.1:0-73074 GCA_016617855.1 Megalonaias nervosa | reverse complement strand
AATAAAAACCTCTTGAGCCCTCATGGTTTAAAATACAACTATATAGATCTAGTAGAGAATGGCTGTTTTAAGCCTCGATTTTAGATCACATGGTAGTTCACGTGACAGGCTACGTGATTTCTAACTTGAACAGTCCAATAAAAAAAATGACAATTATCACGTAGCTAGAATAGCCTTATCTAAGAATCAAATTTTCACACTGGAAATAAATAAAAAAGAAAGATCTGTTACAATTCAGCTAACACGTGAGCCGAAAATGACCTTGGCAATAGCCAATCGTCTTCACTCGATGTTTACAAAATCTATGAGCTAAAAATAGTGCTGAAGAAATCTTATAATCTAATCGGGTCAAGCCAATTTTCCGAAAAGAGACTTAACTCCAATGAAAATTATCATTACAATAAAATGTAATGACACAAAATTAAAAATAAAAAAGAATTTAAAACTAACACACAAGTAATTTAATTACATATACGTATCAATATATATATATATATATATATATATATATATATATATATATATATATATATATATATATATATATATATATATATTACATGAAACCAGCAGTGCATCATGGTAATCTATGCTACCATAATGGAAGGTAACGGATTGTCGCCCGTGGTTTGCGACGATGCCCCACTGGATATTTTGACAAGTCTTGAGCCGTGTCTTACCCAAAACAATGGAATAATATTCCGTTTGAAGTTAGAAAAAGTACGTTCTATTGTAAGTTAAAATCTGTCAATAAAGACCACCTTTTGTCTCAAGTAAAGTCTAGCACCCTCAACGATTACCAGACTGATTCCCGACTGCTAGATTTGTTATCGAAGTTCAGGTCTCTGACACATCTTGTACTAATCTTAGTTCTAATAATGTAAAACAATTTTTCTATAACACTAAGATGTCTAACAATTTTCATGTAACAAGAACAAAGGGTAAGATTACTTCATGTTAAATAATGTTTTCCTCAGTAAATAATTGTGAGGGATTTATTATGGTGTGGTGGGGTGCTCCCATTATTTTATTTAAACTACTGCAGAAGTCCCACCCAGGCTCAATTTTGGTTGGAAGTTAAATTAGTAAAAGACAGATGTAAAGTTCCGAGCCCCAAGTCAGCAATGTCAACGGTTAAATGGTTAAACATACAAAAAGGTTGAAATTCAATGAATGACAATTTAATAACAATTCAATGATCAAATGCTTCAAATTTCCAATTACACTCCTTCCACTCGACCCTTTAATAACCTATTGCAGGGGTGCACAACCTTTCCGGCCAAGGGCCAGATTGCATTTTCTAAGACCACTCGAGGGCCGCAAATACTAATTTCTTTAATATAATCACTGTTCACGGGCCAGATTTCTGTGTTGTTTTAATTTGCCCCGAGGGCCGGACAGGGCCCGCGGGCCGGGTGTTGTGCACCCTGGCCTATTGCATCACTTGATTAGCAGTGTGAGATGGATTTCCACCTGTCCTTGTATTCTACTCATCTGTGGTATTCTTCTCTTTCCTATTTCTCCCAATTCCTTCTCCTCTTCCTCTCCAACTTCCTTATCCTCCTCCTCAACTTCTCTATACTTCATCTCCTCCTCCTCCACTTTCTCCTCCAGACTCCTTTTCCTCCTCCTCCACCTTCTCTCCACCGACTAGACTTCTGTCGACTTCGACTGTTCGGCTAGTCTCAATTCCGTCTCCACCTCTTGGAGACACGGGACTCAACGGGACCTGAAGTTCTGTCCCTTAAAAATCTTCCTGTGAAAACACAAGGACGGTACAATCTTTTTTTCTTAGCCCTCTCATCTCAAACTACACACAGCATATCATCAGATAACGGCTATTAAATTTCTTCGGTCACGCTTTTGTTCACATCGAGATACCCATACCTTCTTGCATGGTAAACAAACGTCATAATAAAAAGTACGGTATCAATTACTTCTCATACATACATCAATAAATTCCGTCACATCAATACATATTCTTAATTCCGTTATACTAACAATATCACAATAATCAGACGCAATTCTTTACCTTACAACTCATACAAAGTACGCAAATATTCAAATATCCATGCTCTGATATATTCATACGTCCATAGTAACTAATCTTACATACATCAACCATTTCAAATTCACAATTCAAGCATGTGTAAATTCTAACATAACGCATTAATAAATGCACCGGTTTACTAAGAAGTAACCTAATAGCGAATTACAAAATTAATTTTGACCACAAGCTAGCAATCTAATTAATTCTCTACGTAACACTCAAGCTCATTTCTCAAATACGCATGTAAATGAAACACTAGAAAGGTAATTCTACATACTAAACGATGCTACAGAACGATGCTAGTAATTAAGTATACATACTACAAATAATTACAATTATGATGCCGTAATAATCTACAAAAATCGAGCAAATAACTTACAGACCTTTTCGAAGCTTTCTCTTTCCTTAGAATCTACCTCAAAGTTTTGCCACCCAATTACGAGTGGCTCTCGGAGTAACCCTATTGCTCAGGAATCTTCCGAGGCGAACTAAATTTTCGCTTACGAGTTGGAAAGTAACATTTGCATCAAATTGTAATCACGCCCCTCTATCTCAATTTTTGATTGGACATCGCTGTGGACAGATCCAATCAAACTTAGCAGACAATGTCCCTCTCGCTGTCTGTCGACGTGGGGACGGATGAGAACACGCCTCGTTCACCCCGCGGCTTCCCTCTGATCCAACACCAACCTCTTAACACGTAGGTGTGATAACTACAAGCCTATGTCAAATAGTGTGATCTGTCGCCTTTGCCGATTCAAGATTCCGGGTCTCCGGCCGGTCATGTAACCTTGCGTAAGAGATTAACACTAGCCCGCGGCAATCTTTGGACATCAAACACATGGCCGCAGTAATATTATAGCTTATACATGACTTTCTAGCTGGGGCTTAGCAAACGTGACAACAACAACAATAATAATAATAATAATAATAATAATAATAATAATAATAATAATATTATTATTATTATTATTATTATTATTATTATTAAGCTCATTTGTCATTTTGTAAATATATCCTTGGTACATCTAAGTCTACTCCAAATGCATTCGAATATAATGAATTAGGAAGAATTAGTACGTAGTGTATAAGACATAAATGTGTTCTGAAATATTGGCTAAGAATTCTAAAAATGCCGGAAGACAGATATACTAAACAATGCTATAGTTTACAGTTAAGATGGTGGGGTGGGGGTAATTGTGTTTGCTGGGCTAACGATGTTAAAAAGCAATGTTTGGTGAACTCGGGATGTAAATGATGAAAATACATTTCTTTGATTGTTCAGCTAGAGATGTGAAAATATTGTTTGGGAAAAGCTGCAGGATGTGACATTAAGTCCATGGAAAGACTGCGTTTCTATAGGTCACTGGAAGTAGAATTCACTTGTTAAAGATACCTAGAACTGTTGGGAGATAGCGATTTTTGTTTAATAATCACTACGCTTAGAGTGGGGAACTTGCCAATCAGAGATAACAAGGGAAGATATGAAAGTATTTGCTACGAGGAAAGATTGTGTTGAATTTGTAACCTTAACATCAAAAATGAATTCCATTTTATTACTGCTTGTCCGCTATATGGAGAAATACGAAGAAAATATTTACCCGCCTTTGTATATAAAAATCCAACCTTAGAAAAGTTTAGGTCTTTTATACAAAATGATACTAGTAAAATTCTGATGACTAATTTAGCAATATTTCCTATAAAAGCCTTAAATATTAGAGAAACCATTTTATCAATGACTCCTGTACATAAGATTCTAGGTCAATATCTAAAACTTGCTCCATGCAGATTCTAGGATTCCCCTTAAATTCGTTGTGTGATTACTGTGTTATATGTACTTGTATCTCATCCAATTCGAAAAATGCAATAAAGATTACTTTCATGTATATCACTTCCAATAGATACGATGGTCTTTTTTGTTACGCACAAAAACATGTTATTGTACCGCATGATGTGTGGATATGTATCATGGGCCAGTGGCTTGTATTAAAATAAACATTGTTATTATTATTATTATTATTATTATTATTATTAAAAAGTCAAGAAAGTATTAAACTGAGTGTTAATTGAGCCTAAGTTTCTGCCCTCGGCCAATTAAGGACGACTGCCCGAAGTATTGACTGTACGGACGGACAGACAATAATGATACTGTGTCCTCAGCAGAATAGTGGTGGAGCATGATATACGAACAAATCTACATTCCTCTCATAATCGACTTTCCAATGTGATGTGATTGACCTACCAATGATTAAGAGCTAAAACGAGGCAAAGTTGAGTTGTGTTGGTTCATTAGGAGGGAATATCCTAACATTACTCTAACGCATTCTCTTCTAGTCTCATTGTAGTCCTACAATGTAAGACGTTTCACATATTATTTATGTGTTAGTGCTACGTCTTACTACCCAAATAACGGTCTTATATAGCGTGTTCACGAGTAGTCCAAGTTTCAGGAATATCTCACACACTTGGCAGCCCATATGGACACTCTTCCACAAAATGATATGTAATTAATATACTTACTGTGCTGTCTTTATCCTGGTGGAATAAAAATCTAACATTAGCAAATGGACGCATTTTCATGTTCCATTGACATACATCTGAATTTGGTGAAATGCCACGGTAATCGAGATATGCCGAAGTATGTTCAAGTAGGTTCATGTGGGGGATATGTTTCTTGAACGAAACGAAACGTTTCTTATAGTTCCATTAGGCGTAATATATTTTATTCGTTTCGTTAAAGAATAATATTTCAACTTAACCTGATCTCGGCTTTCCCGGCTTTCATCGCTTTCCAGCCATCTAAAATGTAGGCCAAGGAAACTTGAAAACAGGTCCATTTATTTTGTGAGAATTTGAATTTATCAGAGAAAAGACATCAGAGTAAGTAAAGTCTGACTAAAACATTACGATTTTACTTTGTAGAAAAGCGTCGTTATTGGTTGCCAGTTGTGTGAGATATTCCTGAAAATTTGACTTTCATTACTATATTAGTCGCCATCAAAACACGCTACGCAACGCCGTTAGTTACGCAGTAAGACCTAGACGCACAAAACATAAATATCAGCGTCGAGGTCTAACATGTAGGACTAGTCTCATTGCGACTATCTTAACCAGTAATTAGCAAGTAAATCGATTTTTCCATAAACCTTCAGTAATCACAGTAGATGTCTATGGCATTCTGATGGAAGCAAACCACATCCATGTAAATTTAAAACGTGTCTTCAGCTTATCCCCAGTTAAAGCCTGGTTCACTGAGAATACTCCCTTTTCACTCAACGGATTGGTTTGTCATCCTTTACAATGGTGACAGGATTGAATTTGTTGGATCACTATACATTATCTTCAAACAGCAAGCACAGTGCCATCACACACCAATACTCACCGTTCTACACGCTTGATAGAGCCTGACAAAACATTGAAGCACGTGCTGACTACAATGATGGCAGCTTTCTTTCACAGAAAAGTGTACACTTTGCATATAAAGTGTCATACCAAGTCCCATGTAAATCTGACTCTTTAAAACTCAACAGGTGTATAGCTAAAACTGTACGGTACTTCCTCTTGGTTATCAGCACTCTCGTGGCAAGGTGGAACTTAATCAAGGTTTGACAGACAGCAAATATAATTGTATTCACGTGGAATGCGGTCGCGCCCTGAATATAACGGGCCAGTCTGAACAATTTACTTTGCAAATATATCGGAAACCATATCGACTGATATAAGGGATAAGATGTAGCCTATCGGTGGTCACAAACCCGTCACACGTCGTCTATCAATTAAATAATTTAACTTGCTAATGATTTTAATATTAGCTTACAGTTATGGAATCCAATAAACTGTTCAGCACTCCAAACAACATCCAACACAATTTACTTATTAAAACCGACTTCACAGCTTGATCTGACGTGTTTGTTTCAAAGATTTCTGGCGGTATACAAGCTCGGTTACAAACTTTTAACAGTATTAAAGTATTGTGGGACATCCTTCATTATTTAGAGTGCGGTACAAACTGTTTGGCAATCATTTTACGGACTTGCTCTGTACAAATTGTTTGACACTCATTTGATGGGCCTGCTTCTACGCCTGCCGTCTTCCATGTAAATGTTAACTAGACAGCAATCTCTTTAAAATCAGATCCCCACTGTCCTACGCGAAGATCTGACAGCGACCGGTTAGGGGTCATGTTCTGGTGACCTATGTTATTACCATTATTGCTAATTTTTACAGCCCGTCAGACGAAGTTTTATATCTTTGCATTTGGGAGACCGAACAGTATGGCTGAAGGACTCACGGTACTAATTCATCTCCCTCGGTAAACTTATGCAAACACCATGATATTAATAAATAACTTTAAATTTATGAGTGTTCATGATCAAACCCATATTTATAGATGCATCCAGGATGACAGTTTCTGTGTAGAGAAGACCATATGAGCCGCGGCATTTTCTGGATCTACGTAGGCTTGAAACATGTGCTTTCATTTCCGCACCATAAAGTCAGGTGCTAATTTCAGTAATGAGTGTTCCAAACTCAAATCGGTCAAAGGACTGAAATTCCATCAATAAAACAACGTCAAAATTGTCTTCAGTTACAACTCGGATAGGCCCTCAAAAGATTCTTTTTACTAAATTCTAACTTGCATTATCAACCAATCCTGGCCAGCAAACGCATATATATATATATATATACATATATATATATATATATATATATATATATATATATATATATATACCACCACACTCTATTTTATCTCCACCCATTTCCAGGCTGGTTCCCATTTTTCTATACCATTATTACCGTGAGTTCTGAAGAGCATCAATGTGTGCCGAACGATTTGATTTACTTTCAGATTTCTGAAAGCTGCATTTCTACAAAGGTCGCCGAAACATCACCCCAAAGCCGTCGTTGTCAGATCTTCACGTAGGACAGTGGAGATATGTTTGTAATCAGACAGTTAATTAAAAGGAATACATGTATAAATGTCAAATTGTCATTGTACATAAATAACAGTTGCAGTAATCCAACTTTTTAGATAGAACTATTAAAACGATGTAATGTTCGAGGAATAACTATGTCTGTAATCCAAGTCGGATACCTACGTAGTTTTCTAAATAATCAATACCAACAACACGTACCTAATCTTCACATCTTTTCGCATGTCTGTATTATTAGGTGATTTTTATTCATCCGAGTTACCAAAGTGCCTCTTTTGCTTTTATATCAATTGTTTTTATCACAGAAGAACCGTTTTTATTTGCGACATACATCTTGATTCTTTTTCGTTACGATAATTAAATAACAACTTAATGCTCAGAAGAAACGCGTTTAAAACCAGGCGAGCCTTGCGTCACGCAAAACATTTCTTCTCGGGTATTCTTCCCCATCAGTTTTGAGAAGCCCACAGTCAGTACATATGATATATTTCAGTCTGAACACGCGTTTAAAGCTACCGTTTCCTCCTCGTCTTCGCAAGTCAAGAGCGAAATTATGCTACGTCCTCTCATCCATGATTGGCTGATCTTTTTCCTGTGTCATCAATATGTATAAACCTGCGAAATGAGCCAATCAGAATTTTTCTTCCAAACACAGTCACACATCAATCGCTAAGAGGTTAATACCGTTAATATTTAATAGTTTATTTCTTTAGCTCATAGACGACGGAATGTTGTTTAATGCATATTCATGAGACAGAAGAGCATCTTGTGCCAGGCAGCCATGCAGTGAGTTTTCACTGTGACTTGCGACAATGGTTTCTGTTTGGCTTGGACAATTCAGTACTTTATCCTCATTATTCCACATAATGCTGATACAAAGTGTTTACCTTTGCGAATTACCTAATGTCCACATTTTTAAATGTCTACACTTTATTTTATGTCATTTTCATGTCATTGTTCCCCATTTCTTTCTTTCTTCTTTTTCCTCCCACATTTTTATATATAAAAAATTTTGTGTTTGTATATTTTTTATTTATTCCATCTTCCAATGTCCGCGAACATTAAGGAAGGGTCGAAAATGCATTATTGTCCGCCAATTACTTAAGGTCCAAATACATATTGATTTATTTATATCTTTTTGATTTGCTTCAGGAGTTCATGAATTAATAAAGTAACTATACCGGTTTTTCGCGAAGGACGATAGGTTTTAATTTCCGAACCGTCAAACAGAAATTCTGTTGTTATCAGAAATTTTTGAGACGACCCTTTTTACATATGCCGGTATTCAGAAATTTAGGCCGCTCAAGTCCGCGGACATCAAAGAACAGCGTGAACAAAACAAACCTTCAGCAAGTAAGCAAGTCATGTTTTAGATACAAATGTGTTTGTATGCGGGAAACAAATTAGAGTCATCATCTTTGAGATGAGATATTTAGTGGAACGTTTACCGTCAATATCGTATATATGATTATGAGAAGGAGAAGAAATATGTTGATAATAATAGAATACTATTGAGTATCAAAACTATACATGCAACGCATAGGTACAAATAAAACTCTCACTTGAAATTCTTCCTTGCTACAGTGTCTGACATACTATATAAGCCCCAGTCCACGCACAAAGTTAGATTTACTATATATATATATATATATATATATATATATATATATATATATATATATAAACAGACACACCTTTATGGCGACTAAGCCTCCAGCCGATCACTAAAAGGATAAGCACGTGAGTGATTCGAGATGTCCACACCCACACACACTTTAAAGTAAAACAAACACAAGAAAAACATGTAGGCATAGGAGTTGCGTATCCAACTTCGGTGTCTCAACTTGCTTGAGCTCTATCATTATCAAAAAGAAGAAATGTGTGAAGCGCGTTCGCAAAAAAGAGAGTGTTGGTTTTTCGTTTAAATCATTTGAATAATATTCTATAGCACAGCTGCGAAACACGTCAAAAAAGTTTTGCAGAGAGTCGTGTTCAATTTAGGCAAATGAAGATTCGAGATCGAAATAGATAGTAGACTGAATGAATATTGAAAGCCGGAATTATGATATAAATGAGCGATCGTGCTGCGTGCAGCCATGTAATCAAAAGATAAATGAATGTTGTACTTACGCCCTCAACCACCCATGCATGCACACATATGAAGATAAGAATCGAACATACATTATAAACATTAAATGGTTTACGAATTGTTCTGGAAGTAGCTCTCTCTTTTGTCTCAACGAAAACACACACACACACACACACACACACACACACACACACACACATTTAAAACGCAGGCAGAGGTGTGTAAAGACGACGACGAATTCATAATAACTTGAAACATGTTTTAAGTTTTTATCCATCTTAATACAAAATGGAGCGGACATTTAAGGCTTTTCTCATCTTATGTCCCGTGATTCTGTACGACACCCAACTCTACCACTACCCCACAACTTTATTTGTTTGGAGACCATTCATATGTAACACATATCCGTTCCTACGTCGCGTATCCTCGATAACGTTGAAAGGACTTCACAGACTTAAACCATAGTTTTATCTTCATATCATAAAGACATGCTAGTAGGTCAGACAAGGTTTTACCTCTATTCTACTTTCAAATATGTTGATGAATCACGATTTGGTTTCTTTCAATAAATTCTGAAGTACATGTACTTCATAGGTTCAACTCGTATAAAGTTTAACACAATACAGAAAAGTGTAATATTTGTGACTGACTATAGCACATGCTTAGTTTAGGAAAATTGAAGTTTACGCGACATCTTAAATCAATGTCACTATTGGCAGGGGGCACGATATAATTTCAATTAATAAAATATTGGATGAATCAGTGTAATCAGTGTAATGAAGTGCCCCTATTTCACCTAAGTATTGGATGGCATTTCTCTTGATCGGATAACAGCTTTCTTTTGATCAGACGATATCTTTCTCTTGATCAATAACACCTTCCTCTTGACCAGATAAGATCTTTCTCTTTCTCTTGACCGGATAACACCGTTATCTTGATCGAAAGATTCATAATCAATAGGATGAATGCAAAGAACACATCTGTGGCTGATTTCTTCTTGCCAAAATTGTCACCTTCGATTAAAGTAAAAAAACTTACCAAATACAGGTATTTAGTTATAATAAATAAAGTGATGTGGTTTTTTGCACGATAGACGAATAAATTATATGTGGATATACAAAGTAGTCTTAGTGATCAACAGTTTAACTGCAATGATCATAAAAGTTTGTGTAAAGAGTAATTTGTACACATGCATTTTATAATCAGGATTGCGTCACGATTACCCTAATTTCTTTGCATATCTTAACATGTGTTCTCGCGTGATTCAGATCTCTTACTCTTAATATATGAATCCACAAAAAACGGAGACAATTTTCATTTTAGTGAAATATTTATGAATTATTATTTAATTACCAATATCGATCATATCCGTGATTACCTTAAATTATGTCACATATACCACAAGATTGAAACGTGTGGCATTTTGCATATAATAAATTAAAATTTTGGAGAAAATACTACATTATTTTTCTAAAACAAGACTATAACATTTACGAATATAGAAATTATTTTTCATTTCTCGGTATCTTTACACTTTTATCAAGCATACAAACTCCGGTCAGTTGTAAATAATCCAGCTTACCAGGATAGTGTATTTATACCGTGCTATCGTCCAGACTGAACTAAACTAATATTCTAAATATAATCACTATATGATACTTTCAGTTCTATTTTATCATTAAATTAATCAGAATACACACGTGTTTATATTTTACCATGCGTTCACATTCTAAAATTTGTATACTTGGTACATTTTTACACATGTGCAATTTTGGTTTTGCACCCCCACCCAAGATGGTATAAATTTACACACCATGCAAATTTTCATACGTCTGCAAATCCACAAACAAGATGAAATTTACATACGTGTGTAAAGTTGCACACGTGTGAAAAGCGGTGTATATTAATGTCAAATAATTGTGACGACAGCATGGAACTGGTATGAAAATATAAAATATATTCATTATCCCAAATCAAAATATAATCTACATGTGTAATATTTTCAATTCTTAGGCTAAAATTACGTTTTTTGTTTCTTTTTAATAAGCGAAATGGGTGGTGTTGTTTTTTTAAAAAAATAAACATTTTATAATCATTAGGACTGTAATAAATGGGTGAGTAAAAAGATAGGACTTACTCGAAAGTGGCTCAGAGGCTAGCATGCCACACTCTCTACCGAAAATCTGTAAATTTCCATCGGACCATCATGGGTCAGCTACCGTGACATGTCCTTGGGCAATTCACTTTATTCCACTTGCCTCGGCACTAAATAACCAACTTGTTTTGTTGTGCCGTAAAACACCAAATGAAACCTGTTCACAGTCACACAACAGGTTGGTACGATTTTGAGACCAAATCTACGATAAATGTTTTAATAAACTTTGTCCCGCGTCGCTGTAATAGATCATTACAAGTGCTTGTGAGTTCAAGTTTGAGGATATCAGGCAAGAAAGTAAGGGCCACTTGTCTATTGTAAATAATCTCATGTTCTTTGGGCCATGCGTGTGTTATACTTGTACAAACAGCAGGGTTAAAATATGATATTTCCAATTCACGATGCACATTACTATAAGTTTAGGTCCCACTTATCTATGATTAGCGGTGGGGAAAAGGGAAAAACTTTAACTTTGACCTATAATAAGTCTATCTTAAGGCAAATCAGTGAAGTTGTGACAAACAACACAAGTTACACGAGCAGGCATCTACGTGTCTTAATATATGAAGTGCTGAAATATCTGATTTTCACGGATACCAGCCCATAACGGTCCGAGTTTGACAGCATTGCTTATGAATAAAATATATTTTAGCATTTGAACAATTAGCCTAGTTTTGTTAGCTCAGCTTAGAATATAAATTTATGAACATATGTATATTGCAGTGTAACAAAAATTTCCACCTCAATTACACAGACTGGCATGAATATGCCATGCACGAGCAATCCATGCAATTTTAAATAAGTCTTTCTCTAGTTGTTGTGGGAACTGTGTCTAGCCAATCAATATTATAATAAACTTAACGCTATTTGTATTTACGTCTTAGTTTACAGCTTTGTTAAATACTTTGTGATTATTTGCCAATGATGGGGAATCTGTGTTAGGAAGAGATTTCTCTCAAAAAAGAGTAACTAGCCAATTTTAGGGGCAGACGTAATAATGTACAGTACCCACGAGACTTTATAGTAGCATGGATTAGTTTCACAAAATGGACTCTAATTTCTTAACATAAGGAACTGTCGAAGTATTATAATGTACAAGCGTTAAATAATTTGAGACTGGAATAATTCTTTGCTTTAGGTGTTTGGATCGTGTTTTGTGATGCATGGCATAAAGTACCAATCTACGGCTTGTAGAGGTTTTCTGATAAATCATACAAGTGTGGAACGAGAAGAAATCATGCAAGTGTGAAATTGGGCAATTAGAGAACATTATTTCAAGTTTAAGAACCCTTAGCTGACAACGACTGTTGTCTTGGGGTCCTTGGAATTAGAGGAACCTCAAACCAGGCTCACTCAGTTGTTTTATTCGCTCAGTAGTGCGACCCTTTACTTGTAACAATATCAGCACACCAATCATGACTTCTGTTCGAAAATCGTTTACTTCATGGCATATAATAATTTTCAGACCATTTTACATAGCTAATATTGCAATCTGATTCATAATGAGGTGATTGATTTGCACATCTAAATAGCCTCAATAATCGACGCTGTAAGCGTAACTTAATTCAGTTTATCAAAATGTACTCTGGTTTTGCTCCAAATTACATGCAAGCTATAATTCATCCTTTTGTTGTAAATAATGATACCTACACCATTTGATCATCAAGTCTTATTCAACCACCTTTGTATCGAACGACACTTTATCAAAAATCATTTCTGCCTTTTACAATTCAACGTTAATGAATGAAATAATTAGTAACCCATCTATTAAAAATTTTAAAACTTACCGGAACTGGAACAAAATTAAAATTCTTTCATATTATTCTGTAGGCGATCAGGTGGCTCATGTTCAGCATACGAGATTGAGAGAATCAGATTCAGTGGCCTAAATAATGATTTGTTCCTATGTCATGTTTCTAGCAATACGTATTGCGCATGCGGACAAGCGGAAACAGCTGAACACGTTCTGCTAGAATGTCAAAATTATACAGCTCTGAGATATTGTGTTCTCTTCACATTACCGATCCGACTTACAATTAAGACAGTATTGTCCGGCAATTCGATGTATTCTGACGAAATTAATACGCAGATATTTATGGCAGTGCAAACCTTCATAAAATTATCATCAGGACAGACAGACAGAGAGCGAGGTAACTTATACATCGGTAAATTAACATATATAATATTTGACATAAATGTATGTCTTTTCTTTTGGCTTTACAAAAATTGATAACTTTTGGTGCATAACAATAAGGAACATTTCTTTAAATGAAGAGATACTTTGAAACCATGTAACTGTCGTGCAAAGAATCCAAGACGAAAAGTGGACGAGAGAACGCCAAGAGCGGAAATAGAAAAAAAACTCCACCTGGATCGTCGATAGCACTTGATATACTAATGGGTGAGAATATGGGAACTTGTTACATGCGATCCATGGTCAATATTACAGATACTATCTTCATATCTATGACCTAGCTCAAGCCTCTCTCTCTCTCTCTCTCTCTCTCTCTCATAAGAAAACACAATGACCAGTCATCCTATTTACTCTACTGGTTTTATGTATATACCTTCTACGTCTGCTTACATCGGGATGGCAAAGACTGGTTTTGCTTTGGGTTTTTCTTTACGGCACAGCAACACGAAGACTATTAGTATTTAGGTCTCACTGGATAGTTTCGTATTTTGACACCTCCCTACTTTTTAACGTAGAAGGCATGAACCTAATTATCATAAGCCTAGCATTTATAAATTCACACAGAAGCTAAATCTGTAATGTGGTTTAGACTTACTTTGAGTTAGGCTTGAAAATGGGTTGGCTTGTCTGGTGAGTGTCTGTCACAGTTAGACTAGCACTGGAGATCAAATGCGTAACTTGGGCTGCAAATGAACAGCCGACTTGGCTTACGTATTTACGTATGTCTGCTACAGAGGTAAATATCTAAAAATCGAGACGGTTGAGGGGTGATGAAAGTATGCTAATTTGTTATAGTACTAGTGAACTTTATTCATGCATAAGGCACATACTGATTCTTTAAGCCGCCTTGTCACAGGAAAATAGTCAAAATAGCTCTTTGCTGTCAAAAATGAATGTAAACAAGAGGGGTTGGTGGCAGTGTTGGTTCAGTATAAAAGCCACCAGTTGTATAAGGAATTAACCCGATTGCCGCAGTCAAAATCTCACATGCATGCTTTCTACAAAAATCATTAGTTTGTTTTTATTTGTATCTTCAGTGTAAAATTATTCTCATTTTTCTGCAATAGGTCATTGTCGGATGAAAATTCACCAGATAAACTGTCCAGTGAGACCTTAAGAACCGGTGTCATTTTTTCAGTCTTGTCAAATGTGATTCACTGTGCCATAAATCATTTCCTTATTTCCTTCATGTCTTGAATCTGACATAGCTGGGTATTCCAAACATACACTTCCTATAGATTTGATAGCACTTAATCATAGTAGAAAAAGGGAGTTAACTCAACACTATTACAGTTACCAGGTATTGCTTCTGATCCATTCTTCTAATAAACAACAAAAGCCATATAAGTTTCATGCAAGGTGGTTTAATTGAAGTATTTCACATACTTATTCAGTTTATCAATATTTTCAGTACATACATTGTATATTTTCCTAATTTAATGATTTTATATACATGTCTACTCATGATGTAATGTTTCAATACATAGATTTCATCTTATTTACAGAAATTTAAGTTATAATGACCCATATATAAGAAGTTCAGGGTTTTATTTTCTTGTAGACCTCAAGGTGTATGGGAGCTCACCTGCTGAAGTGATATTGCTAGCCAGGATAACGTCAAGGATTTCCTTGGGAGTCAGCCGCACCAATTGTTGCGGAGCTTTCACAGGAGCAGATGTATCTGCATCAGCTTCATTGGAGTTTTGGTGAGTTATGTGAAATGGATGTCCCTTTTTACATTGTGTTTTTTCTCCTCCCCTTTTTTACTTTGCATGATTTTCTGTTTGCTTTAGATTTGATTCTATGCAGGTTACAATCATTAGCAAAACAAACTTCTCTAAATAGCAACAGCTTCAGCAACAATATGTGCTGGCCAGTGTGAAAATGATGCAAAGCGGTCCTTCTTAGTGTTCTTAAAATACATTATCCTTACATATTGTCTTATCAACAGATGGGATGAATCTGCGTATAGAATTTCATTGTTTAAGTTTCCCAAATGGTGTGGTTCAGTTTACAAAGATTGGTCCATACAGTTTATGTTACCTGATGAGTTGCCTCCCTTACAGTCCGAATCGGATTTCTTTGTTCTAGTATAGATCTGACCTTCTTCATGAAATCAGTGACAGATTTCTGGTCATTTTATATGTGCTGTGCATCGTTCATATTTTGTTAAGTACTTAGCATGCACATTTTGCAGTTATTTTACAAGAGAATCAGCTTGGCTTCTTTTACATCTTTTATTCACTACATTTTGAGATTCATAAATAGTATTATTTTTGCTGTGAGATATCAGATATCACCAGGAACTAAAACTACAGGATATATTAGGTATGAAAAATGATGATGACATTGACTTGTTATTAGGAAATTGTAGGTTTAAGTGTGGAAAGTACAATGAAAGTGTGAAGGTGTCTCATAGCTGTTGCTCTATGTCATGGCTCTCAATCATCAACAACTGCCATACAACATAGGAAACGGATGACTGAATTTTACACATGTTGAGGTTGCGTTTTATTCAGAATTGCCCAAAGTTTTGAAACTAAAAAGCGTTTCCCCTAATCTGACTGTCATATAAATTCTTAAGGTCTCACTGGATAGTTTCGTATTTTGACACCTCCCTACTTTTTAACGTAGAAGGCATAAACCTAATTATCATAAGCCTAGCATTTATAAATTCACACAGAAGCTTAATCTGTAATGTGATTTAGGTTTACTTTGAGCTAGGCTTGAAAATGGGTTGGCTTGTTTGGTGAGTGTCTGTCACAGTTAGACTAGCACTGGAGATCAAATGCGTAACTTGGGCTGCAAATGAACAGCCGACTTGGCTTACGTATTTACGTATGTCTGCTACAGAGGTAAATATCAAAAAATCGAGATGGTTAAGGGGTGATGAAAAGTATGCTAATTTGTTATAGTACTAGTGAACTTTATTCATGCATAAGGCACATACTGATTCTTTAAGCCGCCTTGTCACAGGAAAATAGTCAAAATAGCTCTTTGCTGTCAAAAATGAATGTAAAAAAGAGGGGTTGGTGGCAGTGTTGGTTCAGTATAAAAGCCACCAGTTGTATAAGGAATTAACCTGATTGCCGCAGTCAAAATCTCGCATGCTTTCGACAAAAATCATTAGTTTGTTTTTATTTGTATCTTCAGTGTAAAATTATTCTCATTTTCCTGCAATAGGTCATTGTCGGATGAAAATTCACCAGATAAACTGTCCAGTGAGACCTTAGGCAACTAAAGTGCCATGTTTAGGAGCACACGGTCGCGAGTCCGGTACGTTAGCCAAAAGGAGTCAGCGCGGCTTACGGAAAGGAACAGACAATACTTTGTAATGGACTGCATATATCATCTAAGTATATAATTTAAATTTAAAACTCATCCTTTCGCTATGAACAAATAGCTCGTAACTGAAAAGACACATGCTTAAGGAAAAATATTTGACATAGGGTAAGCGAATGATGATAATAATGACCAAAGAATATAAACACACACACACACACACACACACACAATAAGATTATGAGATTATTACAATATTTATGTATTTATATCTTTGAAAAATACGTGGAATACCTATCTCTGAAAAATAGTGGAAATGACGCGTATCAAGGATGAAAGGAACTTTGTTTCTCAATCCATAATTTTACCATTATATCATAATTTCATTTTCAGATAGGATCGTTAGAAAAGGTGATTAACGCGATTTGTGCTGCTCCTTAATGTCGTTCACACAAACGGCCTCATACCCTTGAAATAAGTGATAAATAACAATCGGAACGTCTATGGCATGTTAGAGAAACTATGTAAAATATTGCCATTTTTAACTACCCTCGAGCTCGTGGTTGTTACAATGTTACAACTTCACTGACGTCTCAATCACTACGTGTCCTGTCATCACCAACAGCAATAGTTTTACGCTACAGAAACCGAATTATTTCTTCAATTTTGCCATTACAAATTTCCAAGAATAACATAAATTAAACAAGCGTTTATTTCATTGACTACTGAAACGTCGATATTACTTTCAACACCCATCATATTATAACATACTTTTCGCACTGTCGGATGTTCGTTTCAGCAATTTGGTAAGAATAACTAAGATAAGCTCAAACAACTTCTGAGAGTCGAAGTTAGTCAATTCGCATTATAAGTGATGATGATCTTCCGAACGTGGTTGGCAGCGTCATTTGGGTTCACCTCTACAATGATGAGTACTTCTGAAAGCGGGACAGTTATAATTTAAGTTACGTGCATTTGTGACAGGCACAACTGAGTGATAGTTTACTCTTTTTTTGTACTGTGACTGAAATTTCTTTATATATGGTATTAGGGAAACAACGCGCTATCGAAAGCAGCTAGCTAATCGAAATGACTGATCCCATCTGCTCAAGATGTGAACCAAAACTAGTCCGAAATACACTAACTTTAGCGGTTATCAAAAAAGGCAAAATTAATTTTGCCAGAGCAGACAATACTGACTTCTGAAAGAGCAATACATTATTTACACAAAAGAAAGAAAAATAATTATAAAAAACTATTTTACAAAAAATTATCAGCCAGTTATGTTTCTCATTTACATCCAAGTCGAGGATATTTTCCTTCATTAGGTACAAACGCACGAAACATGGATTTTAAAATAAGATACTGAACGACTTGGGTGGGGATATAAAAGTTACATTCACAAAAAAAAAAAAAAAAAACCATCGAAAAAAAGGATTCTCCTCCCCTAAATCCGACCATCATAAATGATCAGTCTGAAATAACCAAACTGTGACACAAATAAACATATAAACAGATGGGCAAATGTTTCTGCGTTAGCGTAGGTGACGAGCTAGGAACAGATATCCGCATTCAAGACCCTGAAATATTTAGGTCACCGTTGTTATTGTGTGTAGTGATGGTGGGGTGGGGTGGGGGGAGCGACAAACCGCAGAAGAGTGAGTTCTTCCGCAAATGAAATTCTAAATCAACAATGCATCTCTGCTCACCTTGTCAGGACAAAACTAATTGTTATTTTATACAGACCCAACTAAATAAATAAAGTAATTTCTCCTTCAAAGAGACATTTCCACAACAATGCATGAAGAATAGGAGATACGAGATGAAAATTCCGTGGGAATAAAGGGCCTTCCTTAATATCTAAAGGTCCTTCAGTTCCTTTTGCACCTCACATATGAAATCCGAGAGAGAGAGAGAGAGAGAGAGAGAGAGAGAGAGAGAGAGGGAGGGAGATTGCGTGTACCATCCCATGAAGTACTCAGTTCCTCGTATTTACATCTGTGCACCTGGATCTGTTTCTTATTTCTTCTTTTGTATCCCTAAAACGGGCAAATCTAATACAATTTTGTTTGATATAAAATCCTTCTTACCAAAAATTTAGACTTTTCGTACAAACTGGATAGTGGCCATTTACTCCCAAAACCAGAATCGTCTTTTACTTCACGCGCTGTTATCTTCTACGACTGTCGTTTTGCGCATGCCCAATTGCGGCATGCTTGATTACAACATATAAAAAAAAAAAAAAAAAATCAAAAGTTCACTGCTGGACTACTTCGATCTCCAGCAAATACCTCTGCAGGACGTTTATCCATAAACGTTTCACGGAGATAAATCAATCGCAAATACGATCATGATAAGTACTTGACGAACCAATAAAGAGAAGTATCAATTTTTGTTAATGAGCGGCGCCATGACTACGTCTACATAAATAATGTGTAGATTCTTAGTTGCTGTTTACAACATGACATATTCCTCATGCGAAATTTGCAAAGTAATAATGTCTTGAAATAATTCATTACGTCAATAGTGTTGTAATCGTCTGTGACGAGCAGGTGTAATAGGCAATTTAAACTTCACAAACAATCGACTAGTTGTTCATTTTGGCGAAAAAATGTTGAATCACTTAATTAAAAGACAAGAAAATACTAACTTTTTGTTCTGAAAATAAATAAGCGATTTAAAACTAAAGGTGGCATCGCGCTGGAATGCGACGAACTGAAATTCTACATAATACAGCAGAGACGGATTTTTTTTCATTCATCTAAGCGATTGTGTATTAACACAGAACAGAATCGACCACGAACTTTATTTAGCATCAAATTGCAAAAGCAATTTATAGGTGCAGACATGAGAAAGTAGACATGCAGTATGTACTAGCTTATAAGGCTAGTCCAACTGCAAACTTCATAGACACAGATCTGCCGTCGCATAATGCGCCGGCAGACCTGGGTCTATGCAGTTTGTTAGGAGTAATCAGTAGAACAAAAACATAGATTCTGATCTGCTGGTACATTATGCTACGGCAGATCTGGATCGTTGTTTGCAGTTTGACTCGGCTTATAAGTGAAGATAAGCTGCGTCTGTTGATTATTACCTATATCTTTGAATGAAAACAAAATAAAAAAATGATTAGTAAATTTACATAACATTTAAAAACAAATTTATAATTACCGAAGGCCCGGATCGGATGCCACAGCTTGTCCTTGGTAAATGCGTTTAACTCGTATTTTCTTGGCATGATGCAGCCAGAAATGTGTTTGAAGTAAAGTTAAAATCAACAAAAGCAAACAAAAACCGATACCTTCCTTGCCTCAGATATTGATTAAAGTATGCCGACATATCATCCACGAAGCAAGTCATGCAGACTGATTTTTCAGAGCCATATATGGATGAATACAGGAACTCGAGGTTTAAAATAACATTTATTTTAAAAAGAAATAAAATTTAATTGTGAACTGGAAGTATAATAAAGTTTATATGCTTTAATACTGAAACTTAATACTTTATGACTTTGTAATCCTCAAATTATTGATTCAAGCCACCCACACCAAAAAAAAGGACGATAAAAACAACAATTAAAAGCTGCCTAAGTCCTAGATAAAAATCCTAAAAGTCCCATAAGCAAAGGTAGCTGATTTAAAGTAGATACTTTTGGGGACATTTAATTCGATTGCATTACCTTTTTATATCTCTAAAACATGTTTTGTTGTTTTCCTTGTTAAATTTCTGGATTCATTTTCGATGAGATCAATCATTTAAATGAATTAATATGTTAAATATTAATGTATATTTAAGCATTTACATTTTCACTGAGTTTTAAACAGGTAAATCCTAGACAACGAACATTCAAATCTACACAAAAATATGCGACTACAGACCTGCCTCGTGTAGTTCCTGCTAGATAGATAATAAAGATGTCCTATCCAGTATCCAGGTTTGACTTGTTCTTTTGTAAAATTCATACGTTTATCGATACCACATACACCTAACTTAAGTTGTCATTCATCTGTCTCCATTCTTTTCCCGACATACTTCAAACATGTCCAGAAACCAGACTGAGCACGCGCGCTTGTTTACGTATGCCGTCGCACACAAAACACGAGGTTCCTAGGTGGTGTAGTGGTACATATAAGTTGTAACTACAAAAAATAAGTTTTCAGAGTTATAATTATATATTTTTATAACTTTTTAAATCCACATGCTCGACATTAGACTGAAGGTGAATACTCTTTAACGCCCATACATCTATTTTAATTTACACAGGAGCTGTGATACAAGTCAGTTACGTTATCTTGTGCACTCTGGCGACTCCAATGAGGTGCACACAGTGGCGTCACCAGGGTTGGTGTCACCCAGTGCGGTAATCCATGGTGTCACCTCCATGGACCTCCTTCCTACACAAAAATTCACAAATTGTGTAGACAGTCATGTGCGGTAACTCATGGTGTCACCCGTATGGACCCCCCTTCCTGTACAAAAATTCAAAAATTTTATAGACAGTCATTTTGGTGTCACCCCCTCTGATAGTGTCACCCGGTGCGGTCCGCACCCCCCGCACCCCCTAGTGACGCCACTGTACACAGATCTACTTTTAAAAGCGAGGCTTTCTCCCATATCAGAACAGTAATAGATAGTTTTTGAAAGGCGTCATCAGCAGCTATATTTGTGGTATGCGGGTAGATTTACCTCTGAGTTTATATGGTGTTTGAAAATTGTAATAAATTCATTGAATCTCAATATACTGTTACAAAGCAAACCAGGCTTTCTGTTAGTATCTATATTTGTAATTTCTAAGTTGATTTTGCTTCACTGTGCCTTATTCAAAATGGTCAGTTTTGGTGGTCGCATATGGGAGAAACTGCCAGGTTGCCCATCGTCCAGGTAAAATAGGTAGAATATAGTCTGCTAGTGACCTTATCAGGAGCATCTATTGCGGCACAATTATTACTTCCGTTTCAGTACCCACGAATGTAGCCCCAGTCTATTTTCAGAGCATTTTTTCCCTCTCTCACTTTGGTGATGACACAAGAGTTAGATTAAGACAGTCTTGATATTCATTTCAAGGAACTGTTTATTCTTTAGAATCTAGCATTATGGTGTGGTTGTCTGTGTGTATTTCTGCGACAGTGCACAGTGAGTAATGAAGCACTGATGCTGATCCGGAAGTGAAATCTGCAACCCATTGCACTGTGTTTTATTTACAGTCCAGCCCCTCAAAAAATGCCTGATAACCTATGACAAGAACTTCACCGCGAAATCATCTTTAAAGGCATTTTATAATAAGATATGATTGATTATGATTTGGACACTGGAAAGTTCAGAATTGAGAAATAATTGTAAAAAAAAAAAAGTCCTGTCATTGGAATATCCATACAAGCTTGAATTGGTATAAAAGTTTATTATTAATTATAGACACGTGAAATTTTGATATGTTATGTATACTGACTTTAAAAATAGCACGATGAAATAATAAAAATTAAACATTTCCTTTTTTTAAAAAAAATTCAATGAATTTAAAAATTAATTTCATTTTTCCGCATAAATTCACATATGTAGTTACTGTTGGGGATGATACTCATTATTATCAACATGTATTATTATACAATATACAAGCTGCAATAGTGGATATTTGTGGAACTCTAATATAAAATATCTTTCAAAGTTAGAATGAGGCCTTTATTCAGAACACATGAAGGCATCTTTCAAGCTGATATTGTGCCTTTCGACAATTTATAGTATTTATTATGGGTCCAAGCAGTTAATTTATGTGTTTATGAGGGGTGACTATATTAGTAATACGTATCTGTTTGTATGGCTTTCAGTAATTGTTTATAAACAAAAATTATGGTACTTAATGAGAAGATGGAGATGAAAACTCTGTGGTAGAGCCTAGTCAACAAAGCCATTTTAAACTGTCGGTGAATGAATACAGATCAAAGGGATAAAATATACTATCCTCAAGTCTATTTGCCTTGGATGTAAACATACAGAAAAAAGGAGTAAATGTAACACAAATCGTATTCCCTGTTATAATTCAGTTTGGTTAAGACACTGATTTACAAAGTGCGGCATTGTGGCATAAGCTGGTATCCTGTTCTAATGGACTATTTTACTTTATGCATTATTAATTACAAATAATAATTGTTAACTGAGACTCTGAACATTACACCAGAAATATTCAAACAGATTATTTGACTTTAACTTTGTTACAACTGATCTTAACATAGTTACATATCCCACATGAGCAAATGTCCATCTATGTTAGAATGTTTGTGATCATAACTTCACATTCAGTACATCAAAAAGGATTGCATTTTAAGTATAATTGATTTGTAAGGCACATATCTGGCTGTATGCACTTAAAACCAACCCAAAATATTATTTTCATCATTAACAAAGTTACTTATGGTAATATCTTAATTTAGTACATGGTCACATAACTTGCACGTATACTGGTATGTATTAATAATTGTTGCGTCGATGATCAAACCTCACGATCCCCACACTGCCTAACACTTTATGATAGCTAGTGTACCTTATTAGTTAGTAAGCCAGTAAATGACTGAACACATCTGATTAACATACTTCTGGAAACTTCATATTTTGGGGGTGAATAGCCACTTTAATACATTCCCATTGCTTCACGTTTCTAAGTGTCACTATGTAAAGTTAATTGGGTTTATTTTCTTGTGCTTGCAACCTTAATGCCATTTTGAAATCTCCATATCCAGCAGGTTTAAACTTCATTCACGTGCATCTTACTGATTTATAAGATTAAATGAAATATGTTTTTCTTTTTAGGTCAAGCCTGGTATCTGGAACAAGGTGGAAGAGTTGGGTTAGTTTGAAAGCTCTCCAGTAGTAAGATGGTGATACCAAAATTTCATTAAGAAATATCCAATTTACTTGATATAAAGTGACCAGGATTAGTTCATATTACCACACTGAATACAGGGTTTAAAAAACCGTTATAACGAAATTCCGCTTATAACGCGATGGCAGCATGGCTCCCATTTTTTTACTTTAAGGTGACCTATCTTTTTAACATTCTAAATATATGCTCTCGGAAAAGCCGATTAGTCGTATCTGTAGCAGATTACATGATCAAGAGGTTAGTGAAAACTGATGACATTGAAATGTCAATGCACATTTTCTATGGGGAAGATTTTCCAAGAATTTGTTAACGCTATCCCGCTTATATCGCGATGTTATTCTTTGGACCCACAGCATCGCGTTTTAATGAGTTTTACCTGTATATGGCACCTCAAAGACTTGGCTTAGATCTTCATGAGAGATATCAGCACCATTGTTCAATAAGGTACAGCCTCCATGGACATGTATTTTCCTATTAGATTGTTACCTTTTGTGATTATTGACAAACTAATTCAATGTTCGTTATGGTCGCTTAGTTCACAGTTCACTACCTGATAGCATATTTACATTTTAGGAATAAAACAGTTAGCACTGTAAGAATTAAAGGTAAAATCAAATTAACATTGTTAAATGCTTCAAATTTTTTTGATAATAAAAAGACAGATTTTACCATCGGACAGATGTCTGAAACAAAACAAAAAACATTTCAACACCAATCACCATGCATCAATAAACTCTGCTCTTCCGTTAGCCTACAACATTCTGTATTAAAAAAAGCTCTTCTGGTGGCCTAAAATATACTTTTGCAAAAGCTCTTCCCGTCGCCTACAACATTCCTTTGTAAACGCTATTGTTTTCATGTAGCCTGCAACATGCCTTTGAAAAAGCTGCTGTCTTCCAGCATGCCTTTGAAAAAGCTACTGTCTTCTGGAAGCCTATAAAACGCCTTTGAAAGAGCTACTGTCTTCCAGTAGCCTACAAAACGCCTTTGAAAAGCTGCTGTCTTCCGGTAGCTGACAGCAAGCCTTTGAAGAAGCTGCTGTCTTCCTGTAGCCTACAAAACGTCTTTGAAAAAGCTACTGTCTTTCGGTAGCATACAACATGCTTTTGAAAAAGCTCTTCCGGAAGCTTACAACATAAAGCTACTTCTTCTGGTAACCTACAACATGATTTTTAAAAAGCTACTGTCTTCCAGTAGCCACCAACACGCTTTTGAAAAAAACTAATGAGGTTTAAAATAAGCACACCATCAAAGCATGGATATTAACGAAGTTGTAAAGCGAATCACCCAAGCGTATTTTGTCAGGTTACAATTAACTGATTGACAACAACTGGTAATTTACCTGACAAAACTGTTGCTCAGCAACAAATAGTATCTCTCGAGCATGCGTGGACAACACGATTATATTTCTTTATTAAAAAGCAAACCAAAATAAAGATGCTAAAATTAAAAAGATAAAACAGCTTTCATACCATAGACTCTGAACAGATAACTGTCTTAATTCTTAGCCACAAAAAAGTAACGAGATTACAAATTATTAGTGAGATGGAACCCTAAAGAGATGTTAGAAAGAAATAACACAAAATGTATATTGCAAACGTTTTGAATTAGGTGGAAGCTAGCATGGCTGCTGGTTCATGTGGAATTGGTGTGACAGCAGCTGGATTAGGTATTGCATGAAAAGTGACCCGTGTTGATTTCCTTTGGCATTTAGTTTGGTGCAGCACTAATAGGATTTGCTGCAAACCCTTTCAAAAAAATAGCGATCTACAACAAAGTTGTAAAGCAAGATGAAATAATAACATCTGTCACCGGTAAGTTAAAAGGTTTTGACGACACGATAAGCAAAGCAGTAAGCATGAAGAGTTTGTTTGGTTCCGTCTTATGGTTTTAACGTCTTTCTTTTGTCTTTTTTGGAGAGAAGGGAGGTGGCATTTTGCTTTGCTTCTTGGGGGGAGGGGAGCAACGCATGCACCAAACATAAAGAGACACAGCATGCAATGAGGAAAAATACAACACTTTTAAACATATAAGAAGAGTTTGAAACAAAACCTTTTTGTGAGAAAGCAAGGAGGACGCACGTGCACGGCACGATCATCACTTTTCCCAAGAAAATGTGGAAAGCACAATTTCACCAACGGATGCGATTTGTCAAATTTCTCAAGTTTAAATGATGAGACAATTGACAGACTCCCTGGGAAAAATAAACCAAAATCAAAATAAAAACCGTTTATATCAACAATCCAGTCAAAAATTACAAATTGTAGTCTATTGATATCATTGCAAAGAATATATTTTATTGTCCACATTGCCAATGTGAATAATGCAACAATGAGTATTTTAATCTCTGATAGCTTTTACAGCTTTGAGATGTACACGAAAAACGTTAAAGAAGGAATGGTAGGACCCTTTTGCAAGAAACATACTAGAAATCTCGTGAGTCTACTAAGGTTTGTAAATTTTTAAACCCTAAATGTATACATCGGAGATAAAATGTAGATAATAAATAAACTGCTATTGAACAGTAGTGAAAGAGCTAACACAATCTCAGACGAACAAAAAGAGATTGATGGCAACAGAATCAAAACGATTTTAGACGCATCTGCATTGTTCAGGCAGAGATTTAATAAATAATATGTTGCTATGTAATGGCTTGCAATCAGTGAGGGAAAGAGCAGATGAAATATCTAACCTCCTGCGGTATTCCAATCTGAGTAAAATCAAATCTTCGCAGTCCTACGTGAAGATCTGACGACGACCGTTTAAGGGACGTGTTCTGGTGACCTTTGAATTAGCCAATGGAAATGCAGCTTTCAAGAATCTTAAAGTGAATCAAATCGTTCGGTACACGTTCATGCTCTTCATTCACACTGCTCAATCTCCAAACGGTAAGATATAATACATCATCTGACTGGTTGATAAAATTAGCGATTATGGTAATAACATAGAACAAGGCATGTGGAAATTATGTCATCTCGTTGGTGTTGAATCCAGAACATGACTCCTTAGCGGTCGCTGTCAGATCTTTAGCTGTAACAGTGGAGATCGGATTTAATCTGCTTTAAATCAGATTGGCGGTATTCACAACCAGTTAAACAGAAGATAAACAAGTGATTTTGGAGAGCGACGAGAAGGATATGCAGCATCACTGGAAATATATGTTTCTTTACAATTTCAACTGGATATGCTACAGAAAGATTTGAATAACGTAATCAAACGAAACGATCAAGAAATTTCAAATGTTAGTGAAATAATTATTGCACACAAATTACAAGATAAATGACGACTCCGCTACACAATTTGGGTCGATAAAGAATAATGATTTAACAGAGATAACCAAAACGACAGACCACAAAAACAAAATAAACGTAAATGACAGTATGATGGAATTTATGAAAACAACTTAAGCTTTTCTAAGAAATATGTGAATGCAAAGATCACCACGATACAAGATGTTACCATTCAAAAGTTATACAGCAATCTGCATGCATGTGTTAAGCAATCTAAAACAGAAAAAAAAAGAATATGTTAAATGCAGATTTGCCCCAATTTCGCTAAATGTCTTAAATTTCTCCTCAAATTAAGAGTTTACATTATCTTACTCTCGAGACCAGATACGATATCTTGATTTGTACAAAATGTAGAGATAGTGGAAAAAAATACAAACCAACCATTAGGTTTAAAACTGAACCCCCAGAAAATGTTTGTTATTGAAAACAGTCCCGAGGAGTTCTTTTTATTAACGGAAATTGTTCAAATTTCCTAAGATGATTTTTATCATGAGAATTTAATTTATTAGGACCGCATTTTAATTCCCGATCCCTGCTGACTGTTCTATGAACAAATGAAATGGTACCAACCAAGCAACAGGAAAGATACAAATATCTCGACTTCAAGGAGAAATGTAAGTAAAATTGGGACCTGGTTAATAATGTAGGCGTAGTGCAAGATAGAATTGATTCAATAGACAAGAAAAGATGAAACGTAGAAAAACGATTAATTCTTGGAACGACAATTTACAAAGAAATAAGATAGAACGGCTCTTGCGTTAAATGGCATCGATACGACTGACATCGAAATCGACGAAAATACAGAGACATTCAACACGGAATTGCATACGGAAATGGGTTTAAAAAAAAGTATTGCATTGGTCGTGATATCTGATGACTTAAATCAGTGAAAACAAAATGGAGCTTGAAGAAAAAGACCAAATTAATGCCTGTATATATACTGATAAAAAGTCTGACATTTTTCCATCTTTAGAGTAGTTGGATATTATTGATTTAACTATGAATAGCTTGTGTATTTTCAAGTATTTAAGAGACAGCAACCCCCAAATTAAAAGCTATTATTCGACTCTAAACAAAGTTGGGATTGTTGGTCGTTTTAAATTCTCAACTACAGCCTGAAATTATTTGACACTCGTGGATTTAACTCTGTTCATCAGATTTTGCGGAATAAAATAAGTTAAATAGTAATCAATGACATTATATCAGTTAGATAGTAATCAATGACATTGTATCAGTTGTTACGTATCGGCTCGTTCAAAGTAACACAAAGAAAGAGTGACTACAACAAGCTTTGTAAATTTTAACAAAAATAATTTATTTCCCTAGAAAACACGGTGAAAAGGTAAATAGGGGAAACAAGACTTACGATTTACGAAGAAGATTCCAAAAATGTGTTCTAAAGTTGTGAAAACACATAAGTCCTGTGAATAAACAGTTCTAATTTGATATAGTCTGAATCTCAGTTCCGTTCCACGATGGCGGATGATGACGTCAGACGAAGGTTAACACAAAATGTCCAGAATTTTCACTGTGAAGCACAATTTGAATTGTTCTGCTCCAATTTAGAAATAATTTCAACAAATGTCTTTGTCCAAAGCCAGTAGGGTTGTTCTCCAGGGAAAATAATTATTTAGAAAGTAGATAAAGTACAGCTACCACCACTAACAATACACATGTTGTTCTACATACGTACGAACGAGCAACTCTTTCCAGCACAGAAATACCTTTTCCTTAAGGTATTAGAAACTCTACAAGATGTTATGATGCGACTCTCAAGTATGACTGACTACGACTATGACTGACTTTCTTGCAGATAACTAAGCATATAAAAGAAACTAATACGTCGTTTCATGTATACACGCACGAAGAACACGTGATTTTGCAATCCATCTGGACATTACGAAAGCCTAAACAAGCATCAGCCAATCATTTACATAGCTACTGCTGAATGTTTACTTGCGACGACTTTACTATCATGCAAAGCTCGTGCTTACACGAGTCACATTTACGTTTTAAATAAATACGATGTTTCTAACAAACTATTAGACGCATGCAAACATAATCATCATAATAATATTTACATTTAATGATGTAAAAATAAAATAAAAATGAAACAAAGAATTAGAAGAATTTAAATTTTAACACACATGTAATTTAACTACAGGGTCGTAACACAGTTAAATATTGAACCTGTAAGATTTGGGTCAGAGACCGGGAGGGACCTTTCATATTTTCAGTCAGAACAAAATAAAAAATACAAAGTCGTTTTCAGCAAAAAATAACTGGCAGCAACAAGAATAATTATTGGAGGAGCTAACGGTATAGCAGTATGTACGGAAAGCAATTATATATTCAAATTATACGAGTCAGATCGATCAAATGAACACGATAATAATTCTACGAGTTGCAGAGAAAAATTACAGAGTTCGATAAAAACCGAGCAAAGAAATTGCATCACTTGAATGAAAGACTGGGAGAACAAGTGTTGATGGCTTAGTATTTAAAATCCTGGATGATAGTTTTGGTCAACGAGCATGGTCTTTTTGTGCAAAGGCACATGTCGTGCACGATCATGGCGTATTTACTTATCCTGATGAATCTAATCCCCCAGAAAATAACATAAAACAGGAATTATTTTAATCAGCCTTTTGATCAACAAGTAAAATAAAATTATATATTAATTGTACGTGTGGTGGGTGTTTGCAACATACAAGTAACATATAAAGGCAAAGTACGGAAAATAAATAACTCCTCATAAGGAGGAAAAGATAACCCAAAGAGCTTACTACCTCAATTCAACACACGATTGTCCGCAACATTAAGCGTTAACACACTACAGATAGCTCCGTCCAAACAACTTGGCTGTGCCAAGTTTTTTTATTCTTTCCTCGTTCCATATTAAAGTAAAGGAAGATGTCAAATAATGCAGTGATAAATAACTCAGAATGCGTGTAATAAACATCGTACTATCAAATGGAAGAGATATTCTATTCACGCGGAATGGCTAGAACATATTCATTACATATAAAGATGATTGGCTACCTGATTCAGATAGAACAACATTTCTAAACAAGGCATCAGGTACAGAAAACTGAGAAAATTACTGTCAGGAATCAGTAACGCACAGAACAAAGAAGCTATAGGTATCATAAAAACGTTAAGAATGCAATTTAACTTTCAGATTCTAAAAGATCATTGTCTGCTATATCAATAATGTTATTTCGCCAGATTTCAGATTTAACATAACCCTTGAAAAAGTCCCGGGAATGACAGAAGATGGTAACCAGGACTACAAACTGGACAACATTTATCCAGAATATGACACAATTTCTTAGGAATCAATTGCAAAATTGATAATGCCAAATACAAAACTGGAATTACTTTCATTTTATGCCCACACCACTCCATAGGAATTGCTCGACATAGCGGGAATATTTCATTAACGACTCGCACACTTGATTCACCTAGAATGAGTATAAACGGCGTTTTCATAGTGTGCAAAAAACAAACTGGGAAGCTTTACAATTCAGCAGCAAACTTGCCAAATATGGTATATTCTCATGGTTTTCAAATGCGACAACATTGTGCAGAAGCCATTAAGCACACATGAATTAGTAACGTAAAGTTAAGAAATTTACACTAAGAATCAGTGTACCTGGTTCGATATGAGAAACGTACGTGATAATAGATTGGATGGTACTGGTTATAAATTTGCTAATGTTCAGCAAAATATTCACGTATAGATCAAGTAAAAGGAGTATGTGGATGCTCACCGATTGTATGTATGCTCATGTAAACATCCGAAACTATCAACGTCTGGAGTTTTAAACTGATTTTATCCGAAACTATCAACGTCTGGAGTTTTAGACTGATTTTATCCGAAACTATCAACGTCAGGAGTTTTAGACTGATTTTTTCGTCACAATCGTTTCAAAGTTTCTGATACTTGGAAAAAAAATATATTTCTTGCATATTTCCTCAGAAATTCCTCATTCAATAGGATTATTTTCAATAGTCAAGAATGACGGCACAACAAGAATTGGGTCTAGATTTTTAGAAGTATCGAAAAACATTAAATCTCAAGAAATCTAATCAAAATAATTTAAAATGAAGACTTTATTTTAATCCGTAGATTGCATACGCCCAATGTAGTAATTACTAACGGAAAAGGGGTTCTTCATAAAAACATTCTAACATATTGTGTGAAACCAAGATCATTATGTTATTTATTAAAAACTAAACATTGTATAGTCATTCATCCCGTGAAGGCATGCGTAATATAATCCTTGCGTCACTTTCTGCACGTTTATTTGCCTTGTCTTTGCATTTAAGATACCATTCAATGCGATGAAAAGGTACCATACAAAGCTATATCAAAATTTTTGAAGAATATTAAAAACAATTTTAAATCATCAATTTAGCTTCCCCAAAAGTGTCAGAGTCATCCCTTTTCTATTATATTTTACCAAAGTAAAATTAGATTTTTCAATTTGAATCATATGTAAGAAATATGTAAATAACTACATGTGTGTTATATGTTCATTTGATTATCAGTATCTGCATGTAGCGACTGGCCTACTGCATTATAAATTTCATGTCAAGGAAACAGGAGATAAAGAGTAAATATAGGTTTTGTGCTATAAAAACATCGATGTTTTTAAAATAAATATAAGGGAATATTTTTGAGGAAAACTTATTTCTATGCATGTTTATACAGACACATCCTCATTGCTTCACAATCCACTCATATATGTATATCATAGACTCTGTGGATAGAGTACAATTGCACTGTAGAATTAATGTCTGTATATATATATATATATATATATATATATATATATATATATATATATATAAAATTTGTGTACATGCATGCATCCATCCATCTCTCCATCCATCCATCCATACAGGACAGCTCCGGTGGCCTAGTGGTTGGAGCGTCTGCCTCAGATGCGGGAGGACGCGGGTTCGAACCCCGGTCGAGTCATACAAAAATGGCACAAACAGCTGCCTCGCTTGACGTTCAGCATTAAGAGGTTAATTTTAGGGCTGGTCGGCCTGGTGCCAGGATAATGTGACTGGGTGGGACATCATGCTACATGTCTGCGGCAAGATGACCCACTGCTAGACATCACTATAAACTGCCACACTGCAGACATCGTAGCGATATGACTGAAAAATGTTTAAAGCTACGTTTAAAATCCAAATCACACACACACACACACACACACACACACACACACACACACACTGTTACGAATATGTAATTAAATTGCTTGTGTGTTAGTTTTAAATTCTTTTTTTATTTTAATTTTGTTTCATTACATTTTATTGTAATGATTATTTTCACGGGATATGATATTTTTCCCAGTAAATGCAGTTTGTATAGAACGTAAAAGGTATTATATTAGCGTTAGTTTTAGCTCACCCTGGTTCATAGATCCTGTAAACATCGGGTGAATACGATTGGCTATTATCAAGATCATTTCGGAACGCGTGTTAACTAAATTGTAAACAGCCTTTCTTTCTTGTTATATTTCCAGTGTGAGAATTTGACTTTTAGATAGGGCTATTGTAGCTACGTGCTAAATGGCATTTTTTTTTTTTTATTGCGCTGTTCAAGTTAGAAATCACGTAGCCTATCTCGTGAACTACCACATGTGATCTAAAATAGAGGCTTAAAACAGTCATTTTCTACCAGATCTAGTCAGAGTCGTATTCTTACAGCTTGAGGGAACTAGGTGTTTCTATTGTTGTTGCCAAATTGTTTTGAAGTTGTCTATTTTTTGGAATTTAATAATTTATTCTCTAGAAAACTAAACAAATGCTTCATATTATAAAAGTTCTGGGACAAAGAAATTCAGTGGAAATTTATTCTGGAATTCTATACGAAAACATTATAAACTGTGATTCAATCAAGGATCTGTTACCACCAGTACAACGACCTACTCTGACGTCATCGCCTCCATATTGGAATTTCATCGAGATTCGAACCCGGATTAAATTAGAACTGTTTAGTGACAGAACTTATATTTTCAATCTTAGGATTAAATTTTAGATTATATTCACAAACCCTAAGTCCTATTTCCAATTTTTACATTGTTTTCTAGGGAAATAAAATATTTTGTTAAAATTTACAAAGCTTGTTGACTTCACTCTTTTCTTTTGTTACATTTGTACGAGCCTACACGTAACAACATACACATACATACATACATACACACACACACACACACATACATACATACATACATACATACATACATACATAGACAATAACAGAACAGCCACGGTGAAAACAAATTTTAGCCGTGCGTGGGTCTCACAGAAGGATGCGTAATAGTATAAAATGAAATTGTATATGGAGAAAGAGTCTTATCAAACATGTTCAGTTTTTCTAGTTAACTCGTCCTCATCTATCGGTCCTTGAGCAACCGAATATATATATAAACTATTTACGCGCGCGTAAGGACATTTATGGGAGGTGTAATTGGGTCTACAATTTCCCGCTAGATATTTCGCGTAACGCGCTGTCAAGGGCCAATGAATTTAATGTTTTGTATCACGTGCAATGCCCAACCAATCGCAATGATTTCGCACCGGATGCGCGCGGAGTGATTCTGCTAAGGACCTTGGCGTCAGGTGAACCAATTTCCTTCTGGGGTGCAGACGTGTTGTCTTTTTTGATAGAAATTTTTTCCCACCTCTACCCCATCATACTTCCCTGTATATATAATGGTTATATGCTCTCTTCTTGTTATTCAGATAATTTCTTTATCTCCGTTTCTTCAGATTTTAGGCATCTGTATCCACAGTAATCTCTTGCAAGATTATACGGCTTCTACAGTGTAATTGTTTATCAATGCCACTATGTTCTGCTGTAATTGAAGCAAGGATGAATATTTTAAACTTCACATATATAGATTCAAGAGTGAGCGAGGTGTATTGATTTTCATATTCTTAATTTATAACGCAAGTTTTCCATTATCGTATTATGCCTACAGTTAGAGTTTATAGTGTTACGTGTAGGTTCGTACAAATGTAACAGAAGAAAAGAGTGAAGTCAACAAACTTTGTATATTTTAACAAAATAATTTATTTCCCTCGAAAACAATATAAAAATTGTAAAATAGGACTTACGGTTTGTGAATATAATCCAAAATTTAATCCTAAGAATGAAAAATACAAGTCCTATCACTAAATAGTTCTATTAGAATCCAGGTTCGAATCTCGACGACATACAAATATGGAAGGCAATGACGTCAGATGTGGTCCATGTACGAATATCAACAATTCCTCAATTGAATCACAGTTTATGTTTCCGAATAATTCCAGAAAAATTTCCACCGAATTTCTTTCTCCCAGAATTTATAAAACAGTACACTCGTTTGGTTTTCTAGAGAATAAATTACTAAATTCCAAACACAAATGAATTTCAAAAACAATCTGGTTTCAACAAATAAAAAACACCTATCCGGCCTTCTAGGTATCAAGAATACAACTAACTGACGAGCGCTCAGAAAGGGTTATATATTCACCCGAATTATCATCCCGTTCTCGCGAGACAGACTACGAGGTCTCCTAACACTTAAAACACGCAATAAGATATTCGCCAAATTGCACGTAGCCCTATCTAAGAACTGGACTATCACTCTAAAATAAATTTAAAAATAAAACATTGTTTATTCAGATTAACACGAAGGCCAAAAAGGACCTTGAAAACAGCCAATCGTATTAGCGTAGCGCTTACACTACCGCGGACCAAGGTAAACTAAAAATATTACTAATGTAATACGTTTTACGTCTTAGATAAACAGTATTACTGAAAAAGAATTTCGAATCCCTGCAATAATCATTACAATAAAATGTAATGAAACAAAACTAAAATAAAAAAGAATTTTAAAACTAACACACAAGCAATTTAATTACATATACGTAACAATAGATTTTACACTTAAACTCCATGGGTTTTTAAAAATAATAATAGAATTCGTAGTGTCTCGTGTGCATTTTCCAGTCTGTCGGTCTCTATGTTTGTCTTTGTAAATGAATTGAAGACATTTCTCATAATAAGTGCCATTGCAAATTCCATGTCACCTCTTCATATTAATCCGGACTTGATCTCTATTATGCGTTATTTTCATGCTGATCTTCGTTTATTCATTTTTGCCGTTTTTAACATTCAACCTAGTTCAACCTAGTTGATGAAATGGTAGTAGATCGAAAATTCTGTGGAAGCGTATATTGGAGACATGTTGGCCACTCACTTTATTTTTATGTTGTAATTGGCACAAATTGTAGAACCAAGATTCAACACCAGCGAGATGACATAATATCCACATACCTTGCTATCTAGTTCTCAACTTATATTTCTGGTCAAGTTTCGTGTTCTAATGACCACGTATTTGTTGCCCTATTAATGGTGCTGTTTTATTTTTCCTACTCCCTGATCTCAATAGCAAAACAGTCTGTTTTAGTTAGTTGTTAGCTCTTTGGCATTTTCGCAAAGTCAGTTATGTCATTATTATAAGTGAAAGTAATACGGGCATGCATTTTCCTCGGCAGCAGCATAATTGTGTTGGGGTTGTTGTTTTTTTTTTGTTTTTTTCGAGAACGCCTCCCATTTCTTAATGATGTAGCCAGTAATGTATTAAACGTGCCGTTAAGACCAAGCCCACAATAAAACGAGTGAACATTCAGATTTGCAATATAGTAGGACTAGTCTTAGTTAGCCGTCGAACATTTTCAAAATTTTGCAAATTTTGTAAATTTTAAACCAAAGACTATCCATACTTTATAACATTGTAGTGCTCATACATTGCAATTTTTAAAACCCTATTTGCTCACTCATTATAATAATCGATGCACCGTTAATAGGTGACAGCTTTCTTTTCTCAACTCTTTGTTTGATTTGGACAGTTTAGCTCTTAGCATTCTCTACAGATGATTCGATACTGATCCAAGAAGGGAAATGTGTCTTCTACCAAAATTACTTTGTTGTGAAAATGTACTCTGCTGATCCGCACACTTCTAAAAGTACAAGATTAGAAGATATTTTACACAGATTTGTAAAGGAGAATAAGTTCCTTGTATTACTAATTGGTTTGAAAGTATGAAGCATCGGTTATTGTTTTGTACAATAGTGATGCGTTTCTGTATACTAAACGACCCAATGAGAGCTGAATACATGCTTCTCTTGATTTTAGTTTGCGCTTCGATAAGGAACCGTCCAATTAATTTTAGGTCGGGGAGGGGAGCATTTCCTTTCGAACCGGGATATTTTTGTTTTCTTTAACATCAAAATTCTTTTTCAGTTAACATAGTAAATAGAATAGATTTTTCTTTGCTGCTCTAAATCTAAGCAGTAATGTGTTTTAAAACTATTTGATGGCCGCAAATTTAAAAAAGAAAATATCCCGGCCCCATCCCCCTCCCCTAAAATTAAATAGTCGGAATTCCCTAAAATGGGGAAAAAATCCACATCTTTAAGTTGGCATTATGCCATGTCATGTTAATCGTGCTGCAACTCATTTCTTTAACTGCCCCAAAGACTTATGTAACAATAAAAGGATGATGATGAGCCGACTAACTCAAAGAATAAAAATATAAAAGGCAAATATCACCTTACATTTGAAAGCCGGGGTCCTTCTGGCATCGTCTGCTAATTGTTGGAGACATCTATGCTTGTATAACGACCTTGGAAAGATAAAATTTGGAGATGTCCACAGGCGAAATGTGTCCTTCCGGCAATTAAGATGAATTTAATTCAGCTTATATGATAAAGCTGCATCTCATGATAAGCTGGCAAAATATCCTTGGAAAGCTGAATCAGCCGAGATGTATTAAGTTTTCCATCTAGCGTACTGACTGGTAACAGCCGGATTATGGTTGTATCTTAAAGATAGTTTTGCCCTGCACGTTCTCCTGATCAATAAATCCAAATTGGAATCACAGATTTGCATGTCGTCTGCTAAACACATTAACAATCAGCAAACGTCACCTGACAAACAATAATGATCATCATTTGACGCACAAAAATATTAATGAACGCAGCTTAACGAATACAAATTTATTATATTAATGATGGCACAGTACCAAACATTGCCAAAAATAGTCGACCACTATTCTAAACATCAATATCTTCTTCTGCAATAAAATGGCCGTTGCCGTGCAACTAAATTATTGTTTTATTCAATAGAATATATCGTTAATCCTATCTGTGACCCGCCTTTATGTGTACATGTACATGTACGCGTACGCCTCGACATGGTGCATAACGGTTAATTGGTTGGTATGTATCCTGCCGCTAACGTTGCATTCACTCCATACAATGTATTCAATAAACTAGAGCTCTATGGGTTAGTAAGCCAATAATCTAGTCAAGTTAATAACCAATAGAGGCACGCGCCATCTCCAGCATCTAATGACCTAACAATATTTTGAGCACTCATTCTGGCCTCCTTTCTAGACATTATAAATAATATTTATTTTTAAAAAAAAGAACAGCACACGGCAACCTCTCGTTTTAAAATATGCCTCCAACAGATATATTGAAAATTAGTGGGGAAAAACGAATAGTCCGTCATAAACACGAGTTCCACCAATATAAGCAATAGAAAACATATTGAATCATGCTAACAAATCCGCCAACGTTATTCAACATCCTTCCACGAACATAATTCAAATCCAGATTCGTTATTGGAATGATCTTATTTCATCGAAAGATGGAAGTACATAAAGATATATGAAATGTGTGCATTACATAACATTCAAGAAAATCACATGATTCAGCAATGGTTAACAAAGTAATGATTATTTCTTGTCAAATGAGATAAATTAACATCAGCCACATTTTTTCCTCGCAATATTCGCGTTCACATCTACAGTCCTTGTTGTTCAGTGCAACACTCCATATGCGAAAGATAAATATCCACACAACAACCTATACACGTGCAAGGAAACATACTCCAGTGTGATTTTCAATTAAATTAACAGATTTAATCATTTGCTTCGCCACAGGACTGTACTTGACTTTTTGGACAATAAAACATTGAAACTTCTTGATTTCGTTCAATGACCCTTCTATTTCCAAGATTATTTAATATATTTATTGTGATATTTTGCGGTGTGATCCTTATAGGGCTCACGGTACTAATGATATGGAAGAATGGGAACCAGTTTACCGTGGGTGAATGTTAATTAGAGTATGTATGGGGCTGGTTGGCCAGAAATGGCTGATAATGAAAATAAGATTTCGGTCAAAAGAATCTTTGAGAACTTATCTTTGTTGAAACTGATAAAAATAGAGACAATCTTTTATTGATGGAAATTCGATCCTTTAACAGACTTGATTTTGGAAAACCCATTACTGAAATTAACACCTGACTCTTTTTGGTGCGGAATTGAAAAACATGTTTCCAACACATGTAGATCCAGAAAATGCCGAGGTTCATATAGTTTTTCTATAAACAGAAGATAAGTTACATATCTATACAGAATAATATACGTTTGATCGTGATCATTCAGAAATTTCAGGCTACTGAAATTTGTAATACCATGGTGTTTGCATAGATTCACTGCGGGAACTGAATTAGTACCGTGAGTATTTTATTCTATATTTAAGGGCACTTTCAAAACATATTTGGCTATATAATGCCGAGGAAATTGAAACACGAAGGACACACGGACGGAGACGACCAGGACGGACTTGGGCGAGCATAAAACCCGGAACCCTTGGAGTATATAGTAGCAGCAAACATACCAAAAGGGGTTCGATATACCCCTACTAATGAATAACATATCGGTTTAGTATGATATAATAGCTAGGTGAATGCTGACACTGAGAAGTGATGCTGAAATTACCAAACTCCCCAATCGATTTACTTTCGATTGGCTTCCAGGGCAACTATGTATAGAGCCTAAAACAATAGGGCGTAATGTATCCAGTGGTCATACAATATCATAAACCAGTATATTCGTCAGACTGAATCAGATGGGGGTTTTCTTCAATTAGCCAATGCACATCCAAATAGATTTTGCATTGCCTTTGAATGGGAATACATTGGTACCGCATTTCCGACATTGTCTACAGATATGTCGACAACAATGACGTTTACACACGCGTGACCGGTAACGATTTTCCAACATATCGGAGACGAAAAAAATATAAAGATAACACACCTGCTACCTGTAAGAGTCACATGTAAAAATGATCATCATGTAACATCCATGCCGTTAAATTAGCCGGATTCACGAAGAATTTCATTTTTCACGAATAATTTAAAAACCTGTTACCCATTGCCATGTTTGCTGTGACAACGAACATAATTCAACATAATCCAAGCGGATTTGTCACGTTTGCTAAGCACCCAGAATTTACACATGCTTGAATTGTGAATTTGGAAACATGGTTGAAGTATGTAAGATTAGTTACTATGGACGTATATGGACGTATGCATATATCAGAGCATGGATATTTGAATATTTGCGTACTTTGTATGAGTTGTAAGGTAAAGAAATTCGTTTGATTATTGTGATATTGTTTAGTATAACGGGGTTAGGAATATGTACTGATGTGACGGAATTTTCTGATGTATGTATAAGAAGTAATTATTTACAATGCTATATTATGACGTTTGTTTCTCCATACAAGAAGGTATGGGTATCTCGATGTGAACGAATGCGTGACCGAAAAAATTTAATAGCCGTTATCTGATGATAGGCTGTGTGTAGTGTGAGATGAGAGGGCTAATGAAAAAGGATTGTACCTTGTAAGGGGACAGAGAACTTTCGGTTCCATTGGGTTCCAAGTCTTCAAGAGTTGGAGACGGAATTGAGACTGTAGCCGAGACAGTCAAGTCGACAGAAGTGTAGTCGTGAGGGAGAAAGTGGAGGAGGAGGAGGAGGAGGAGGAGTCTAGAGAAAGTCGAGGAGGAGGAGAAGGAATTTGGAGAAAGGTCGGGGATGAAGAGGAGAAGGAATTAGGAGAAATAAGAGAGCAAGGATACAACAGATGAGTAGAAATACAAGGACAGGTAGAAATGAATCTCACACTGCTAATCAAGTGATCCAATAGGCTTAATGAAGGGTCAAGCGGAAGGAGTGTAATTGAAAATTTGAGTCATTTGATTATTGAATTGTCATTAAATTGTTATTCATTGAATTTCAACCTTTTTTGTATATTTAACCATCTAACCGTCGGCATTGCTGACTGGGGGCTCGGAGCTTTACATCTTTCACTAAATTTAACTTCCAACAAAATCGAGCCTGGGTGGGACTTCTATAATAGTTTAAATAAAATATTGGGAGCACCCCACCCCAACCATATAGTTCGTCACAGGGATATAACGACTTATATTTATTGTTTTATAAATCTTAATTCATTTGAAAACAGCGTATTATGCTTTTCTTACAACGCAGATGCAATGACATTTATCGAAAACGGGGCGTCTCGGTTACTTTACTTAATTTCGGCTGGTGAAATTCCAGTAATATCGCCTGCCAATTAGAGCGTCATTGTTATGAATGGAAACTGTTGGATGGTTTCAGTGTTGTGCAACCTAGGAAATGTGGCGCGTTTACACAAACTTCTCAGAAAGCAGGTTCACTAAGGTTTTTTAGGTGGGAATTTCTTTCAATGAAGTATTTAAATGCTTTATTTTTTTAATAATCCCAAAATGTGATAGTCCATAGTACTCTGAATTTGATTTGCTGTCACATATTTTATGACATTAACTTTATGCAATAATATTTCCAACATTCTTTCTTGTTCCAGAGCCAGGTAGATTGCTGTGTTGTTAAGGACATTTCTAACACATCATTGTCAATATCATGCCAAAGAAATCGTGGCTTGATGCCTTTCCAAAGCATACACTCAGTTGTGTCAACCAGTGATTGTCTGGGCGGGCATTGAACCCACATTTCTTGGATTAAGAGTTCGACGTTCATTCAATTGAATAACCGTGGTTCCAGAATAATAAAAAAAAAAACAATAAGAACCATTCGTATGAGTAATGTAAAATAAACATGATGTGTATTGTATAAAATGATTTTTTTAGTTATCTTACTATACTGTTTTGCTACTTGGTCCTATATTTAATTACGTCGTTAGCTTGCCTAGTGTCAACCTATTATTTCTGTTTAGTAACTTGCTATCTCTAATTATCTTTTATCATGTCACCTTTAACAATGCGTTAACCTGACGTTCTCATTTTTATCATTAAGAACAATCTGCTAATATTGTCTTTAGTGGAAGACGCAGTAGCCTAATTATTAGCGTGCCGTGAGCATAGTCACAGGGTTGCTGGTTCGAATTCTGTCCAGACCGGTCAGGGTCAGCAGCCGTGACGAGTCTTGGCAAAGCAATTTACTCCCGTTTCCTCACCAATAAATGATTTTGTGTGCCATTGTGTATCAATCAATCAATCAATCAATCGATTAGTATTTTATGGTGATGTCACGCAATATCGATTTAAGAAGATAATAACGAATATCAATTAGTTCTAATTCATTCCATCATGTTACGGGCATGAATCCCAACGGCTCAATATCACACTTTATGGAGGATATGGCAGAAGTTCAACATGCAGGCCATGTTAGTGCAAACAAATCTGACTAATGCATGCGTATTTGTTGAGTTCACTGTCACGAACCTGAAATACAACATGATATTCACACTGAAATATTGCTTGGTTAGGAGTTGTTACTTTGATATGGAGTTTAACGTACCAAGTGAAAATCTCTATTTCGAACATGAAGTTATTGATACTTTACACGATGACGATATTGAAGATTTTACAGTTGTCAAAAACAAACGAGAACTGTCGAGCACGGGTGTCGGTGCTGCAAAGTGAGATATTTTAATAATGGATCATTGGAAGACAACTTCCCATCGTTGCTTATGAGCTACATGTGATTAGATTCGGTCAATGAGTCACAAAGTATGTCATCATTCAAAACCACCATGTTTCGCACTTGTACAAAAATTGGCCAGGTTATTGAGGTTACAGATAAAAACACTGACATGCTTTAAACTTCAAAGCTTACAAATCTATTGACAATGAATCAAGAAGTCTGCCTAATAATGTCCTGTTCTGGGGTGTTGAGGAACAATACAAGGAAAACTGTGTTGAAATTACACAAAAGTTTATTCTGAGCAAGTTGGAACTCGACGGAAGTAGGATTTATTTGGTGTTCACATATAGGTTTGAGGCGCGCAAGATCTACACGTAGATTGAAGCGCGCAACTTTAAGGCGCACAACACTTACACATAGGTTGATGCGCGCAACTTGAAGACGTGCAAGATTTACACATAGATTTATGCGCGCAACTTAAAGGCGCACAAGACTTACACACAGGTTGATGCGCGCAACTTCAAGGCACGCAAGACATACATATAGATTGATGCGCGCAATTTAAAGACGCACAAGATTTACACATAGGTTGATGCGCGCAACTTTAAGAAGCGCAAGACGAAGAGGTTGTGGATAGTAAATGTCCATCTTAGTCGCTTTTAGGGACTACGGTGACGTAGAGTATATTCTGGAGCAAGCCCTATCATAAAAGGCAGCGATTATTCTATTGATAGGCACTATCCACAAAAATATTGTTGAGGCACGAATGAGACTTTGGCCCTTTTAAAGCAGGCTAGACAGAGGAACGACTTGTCAAAGTTTCTATGGAGTACACTGCAATGCTAGTCGCTAATGGAAATATCTTCACAAATTAATTTACAAACTGGAAAGATATTAAGCAGCGATCTCGCATTTACTCACGCTGAACCGTTGAAGAGTGTGTGTCCGCGGCTAAACCTCTTTAGACTGCATACAACAAAATGTCAACCAGTAAAAAAAAGAGAACATTAGTCTGCACGTTCACGCATATTTCGAATATCTAGGTTTAACTTGCTGCATTAATAACAAGTGAATATTATACCAAGATTTGTAATTCGCTAGTACTTAGCCTAAATTGGGAAGACAATAGCATAGGCCAGTGACTAGTACAATCTTCACATTCTGGTTAGTTACTAGTATAACGGATGCATATAGCCAGATGGCTTACGAAAGAAAATGGTCAAAAGCGTTACGCGCCAGATAGAAGCAACACATTTTTGGGAGGCTAACATATCTATTAGGAGTTTACAAATTAGAAGCTCAAAAACTAATGTGCTTTCAGAAGGACTATAATATCAAAATGGCAGCGCCATATGAATGCCGCTATAAAATATCCCAATAATACACACTTCAGGTTGTAAAATACCTTCTAGAATGCTTTCAATATATTTTTATTGACTGGAAATACAAAAAAACAAGGTAATAGTCTTGGTGGACGAGCGAAAACCAGTTTAATTTATAAGAACAACTTGTAAGTCGTGTTGAAGTACCCTGCAAGCAACCAATATTTATAGGAAAAATGGTCGTCCAAGGCCCAATGTAATAAGAAAATTTTATATATATATATATATATATATATATATATATATATATATATATATATATATACAAGATTTATTTTCTAATATCAGGTAATATATCCTGATTTTAAGTTTGCCTATAAGTAAAATATTCATATTACCTACAGAAAAGGAATTATTTTCCTAAAATAAGAAATATAAATTTGCTCAGGTGTTATTTTGTTCACTGTAGTTCTGCATAAGGCTATATTTTATGTTTTTTATCTTTATATTTTCTAGATTGTCTAGGTGTTTGTAACTGCTAAGTTTCAGACAATTTATATGGACTGGAAAGCCTGTATTATTTGCCATAAAACTACTCTCAACACCTTATCTTGTCCACGAAACCGCCGAGGTTAGATCTACAAAAACTTCTTGAAGAATAATGAAAAATTCAGAAAACTGGATGTGTCGGAAAGAAATGCCCCATGAAATCGCTCTCGCAAATCAGAAGTTCAATAATTCGAAGTAAGAACGGGAAGGAATAGCAAACGTAAACAGTATGAAAGTGTGTGTGTGTTAGAGTTTTAACGTAGCTTTAACAATTTTTCGGTCATATCGCTACGATGTCTGCAGTGTGGCAGTTTATAGTGATGTCTAGCACTGGGGCATCATGTCGCAGACATGTAGCATGATGTCCCACCCAGTCACATTATCCTGACACCAGGCCGACCAGTCCTAACACTAACCACTTAATGCTGAGCGCCAAGCGAGGCAGCTGTTAGTACCATTTTTGTAAGTCTTTAAACAGGACGAAGGAACACGTGAATCAGGTGTCCGTCGTTCTAAGAGAAAATCAATAGCAACTGTAAAAGATTGCTGTCTGTTCTGCGAAAGAAACAATCATGACAAGTTGCATGAATTTTCAACATTCCACGCTGATCAATTCCCTTAGATGACATGTAGAATGAAAACGCCATTGCTAGAGCAGCAGATGGGGATTTAACTGGTTTAGAAAGCAACTATTATCTTGTTAGTCCGATACAGAACAGAAATTGTTATCGGGACCACTTATAACAAAGTGAAGTGATACCCCTCGATATACAGAAAGAGAGATCGAGAGAGAGATCTGCTATTACCGCTCCCCCCCCCCCCGTCTCTTTTCTGAGAAGACCCACTCTGTAGCAGTGAACAAGCATGCAATGTATATCTTGAAGTCCATGACTGAGTTGCTCATCCCTGGTCAAGTTCCAGTTCTAACGTGTGATTGTCCGATATTTGTCTAGTCAAAGTAAATCCAGTAGGCCTGGCCTGCAAATTACGGATAAGACAAGCTTGTAATAATATTTGTAGGGTTCCACACTGAGAAAACACTATGGAATGTTCTTAAGGATTTCCTGGATTGCAGTGGCTGGACCAATGCTCTCACAGTAGCTGTCGTGGCTACGTCTGAAACCGTTGATTCGTTCCTCACAGCCATTTACATCATACGTACTCGACACGACCGCCAAGTAAATGTCATGGCTCCACCGTAACTACTGCACAATGCATCTATAAGCCATACTAAAAGGTTCCACTAACCCAGATGAGTAAGAAACCTGGAGACAGAATATGATACAGATGAGTCCCTCAAATCAGTACTGTGATAAATTGCTCCGGATGGAAATCTTGAATCTTGTCTTCAATCATGCACACACAGAAATGACGCTGATGTCTACTTTGGAACTATTGCTAGCACTGATGTTACGCTTCTTTGCACTTGACCACTACTTAACTGTTGCTCGGTCGTTGTACAGATACTCGACATGCGGTTCTTACTGTCAACTCTGAAGAAGGACTTTCACAATTTTTGGGTGCATAACAAGACCACGTTTAGGTCTTAGCTCTAATTGATCAGGTAGAAAAGCAATAAAATTCAAAGGTAAAGGGCAATGGGGATGTCGTTATTTTTTTAAAATAAGTTTTGTTGCTTTTTTGTTGTTATCACGATTTTTCTTATCTTTTGGAGGTAATCCCTTCATTAAAATGACGTCATAACATCATTATCATTTTGTCCGCAACTTATTCACAAACTAAATAATAGTGTATTGAATCATTCAATTTTAAACCATAAAAAACTTGCATGGCCTTTTAAATAAAGCTTATATGTGATGTTACTACGTCCCAGACAGTGTCAAATCATGTTTCATGTACATCAAATAGTTAATATGAGGAAAATGGTTTTCCTCAATTTAGTACTGATCAAGCTACTGGTATTTAGGCAGACAAGCCATAGCTTAGTCAAGAGACAATTGAAAAATCTAGCTCACTGCCCTAGATATCGATTCTTCGGATTCGTCGTTAAATGGTGCTGTACAAGAGCGTGGTATACATGTAGGCCTCGCGCAAGCAACGTTCCATCTTGCCAACGTTTCTCAAGATATGTACTCCCCACGCCAGGAGATCAATCAATGTTTCGATCTACTGCACCTGCGAACATTCCGACTCGGGCTTCTACAAAAAAGAACGAGTTTTACAACAAGAATAACAGTACCTGTACCCAAAATAGCAGTGTGGCAGAATGCTTCGAAGAGTGATTGTACTTCGCTGTGTAGGAGAGAGAGAGAGAGGTTATCTGTTTCCATTGAACAGACTGTATGATGAGGTCAATGTTAAAATTCTGACACTGAGAGTCAGGAATAAGACAAGGAAAGGAAAGGGAGAAGGAGAATTTACATTGTTCACTGACGAATATTCAATAACTTTAGACGAAAAGAATAAATAAACTGAAAAGCAAAACATTGTTTCAAATATTTTCAAATAGTGACAGAGTTCCTTTTGAAGCTCAATCAGGGTTTAGAAGAAATAATATGAGTATTGTTGAACATAATTTTCACGTGGACTTATTTTTCTTACAATTAATCGAGAAAAGCACTTGTGTTTTGTATTACTGATTTTGCTAACATTTTTGATTATGTGATAAGAGATGGGGGGGGGGGAATTTAAGTTTTCTAAACTGAGAAATATTATTCCATATATAACAACTAACGATGAACATAATGATGATGACAAATACGATGACACTGATGACGATTGCTAGTAGTAGTAGTAGTAGCATATCCAAAAATCTTTATGTTACATACGGCATATATATATATATATATATATATATATATATATATATATATATATGAGGTTTTGGTTTCCAGGTGAATCTTCATCCCGACAGAAGAATGTGTGCTTGCGTGTAGTAAAAGTGTCTTTGTGTGTGTGTGTGTGTAAATTAACGTATTCCTTACGTACAACTATCACTCTTTTGATAAAGTTAGTTATATTTTTGTTTTCAAAGATGTCTGTATGTTCAGTGCATATGTAACTGTGTTCATGTGTTGCATTATCTGCTACTTCTGTACCGAGTTCGCATCCTCATAGACTAAATGGGTTAATGGAAGAGTTCGTATCCTCATAGACTAAATGGGTTAATGGAAGAGTTCGTATGCTCATAGACTAAATGGGTTAATAGAAGTACATCAAGTCTATATCTGTATAAGTCACATACAATAAACTAAGTCATCATGACACTTCTGTCCATTTTTATTCCGACTTTATCAACGTAAGTAAAGTGCTTGTTTGTGGTTATGGATATCGCGTCTTTGCGTGAGATCGAAAACAAGTAATCGCAATAAAATGTAATGAACGTACGTAAATATTTGAATGATACAACAACATTTAACTATGGAAAACATAAAATTGGTCTCTTGGACATCGGTTAGACATATATTTCAAAAATAAACAAAACAAATTCATGACTTCTCGGTATGAATGAAAGCAACTCAGACTTTAACAAATGTCAATGATTTTCTAGGTACACTTTCTAATACACTTAAAAATAATAGTCAAAGTCAGTTATGTCATTATTATAAGTGAAAGTAATACGGGCATGCATTTTCCTCGGCAGCAGCATAATTGTGTTGGGGTTGTTGTTTTTTTTTTGTTTTTTTCGAGAACGCCTCCCATTTCTTAATGATGTAGCCAGTAATGTATTAAACGTGCCGTTAAGACCAAGCCCACAATAAAACGAGTGAACATTCAGATTTGCAATATAGTAGGACTAGTCTTAGTTAGCCGTCGAACATTTTCAAAATTTTGCAAATTTTGTAAATTTTAAACCAAAGACTATCCATACTTTATAACATTGTAGTGCTCATACATTGCAATTTTTAAAACCCTATTTGCTCACTCATTATAATAATCGATGCACCGTTAATAGGTGACAGCTTTCTTTTCTCAACTCTTTGTTTGATTTGGACAGTTTAGCTCTTAGCATTCTCTACAGATGATTCGATACTGATCCAAGAAGGGAAATGTGTCTTCTACCAAAATTACTTTGTTGTGAAAATGTACTCTGCTGATCCGCACACTTCTAAAAGTACAAGATTAGAAGATATTTTACACAGATTTGTAAAGGAGAATAAGTTCCTTGTATTACTAATTGGTTTGAAAGTATGAAGCATCGGTTATTGTTTTGTACAATAGTGATGCGTTTCTGTATACTAAACGACCCAATGAGAGCTGAATACATGCTTCTCTTGATTTTAGTTTGCGCTTCGATAAGGAACCGTCCAATTAATTTTAGGTCGGGGAGGGGAGCATTTCCTTTCGAACCGGGATATTTTTGTTTTCTTTAACATCAAAATTCTTTTTCAGTTAACATAGTAGATAGAATAGATTTTTCTTTGCTGCTCTAAATCTAAGCAGTAATGTGTTTTAAAACTATTTGATGGCCGCAAATTTAAAAAAGAAAATATCCCGGCCCCATCCCCCTCCCCTAAAATTAAATAGTCGGAATTCCCTAAAATGGGGAAAAAATCCACATCTTTAAGTTGGCATTATGCCATGTCATGTTAATCGTGCTGCAACTCACTTCTTTAACTGTCCCAAAGACTTATGTAACAATAAAAGGATGATGATGAGCCGACTAACTCAAAGAATTAAAATATAAAAGGCAAATATCACCTTACATTTGAAAGCCGGGGTCCTTCTGGCATCGTCTGCTAATTGTTGGAGACATCTATGCTTGTATAACGACCTTGGAAAGATAAAATTTGGAGATGTCCACAGGCGAAATGTGTCCTTCCGGCAATTAAGATGAATTTAATTCAGCTTATATGATAAAGCTGCATCTCATGATATGCTGGCAAAATATCCTTGGAAAGCTGAATCAGCCGAGATGTATTAAGTTTTCCATCTAGCGTACTGACTGGTAACAGCCGGATTATGGTTGTATCTTAAAGATAGTTTTGCCCTGCACGTTCTCCTGATCAATAAATCCAAATTGGAATCACAGATTTGCATGTCGTCTGCTAAACACATTAACAATCAGCAAACGTCACCTGACAAACAATAATGATCATCATTTGACGCACAAAAATATTAATGAACGCAGCTTAACGAATACAAATTTATTATATTAATGATGGCACAGTACCAAACATTGCCAAAAATAGTCGACCACTATTCTAAACATCAATATCTTCTTCTGCAATAAAATGGCCGTTGCCGTGCAACTAAATTATTGTTTTATTCAATAGAATATATCGTTAATCCTATCTGTGACCCGCCTTTATGTGTACATGTACATGTACGCGTACGCCTCGACATGGTGCATAACGGTTAATTGGTTGGTATGTATCCTGCCGCTAACGTTGCATTCACTCCATACAATGTATTCAATAAACTAGAGCTCTATGGGTTAGTAAGCCAATAATCTAGTCAAGTTAATAACCAATAGAGGCACGCGCCATCTCCAGCATCTAATGACCTAACAATATTTTGAGCACTCATTCTGGCCTCCTTTCTAGACATTATAAATAATATTTATTTTTTAAAAAAAGAACAGCACACGGCAACCTCTCGTTTTAAAATATGCCTCCAACAGATATATTGAAAATTAGTGGGGAAAAACGAATAGTCCGTCATAAACACGAGTTCCACCAATATAAGCAATAGAAAACATATTGAATCATGCTAACAAATCCGCCAACGTTATTCAACATCCTTCCACGAACATAATTCAAATCCAGATTCGTTATTGGAATGATCTTATTTCATCGAAAGATGGAAGTACATAAAGATATATGAAATGTGTGCATTACATAACATTCAAGAAAATCACATGATTCAGCAATGGTTAACAAAGTAATGATTATTTCTTGTCAAATGAGATAAATTAACATCAGCCACATTTTTTCCTCGCAATATTCGCGTTCACATCTACAGTCCTTGTTGTTCAGTGCAACACTCCATATGCGAAAGATAAATATCCACACAACAACCTATACACGTGCAAGGAAACATACTCCAGTGTGATTTTCAATTAAATTAACAGATTTAATCATTTGCTTCGCCACAGGACTGTACTTGACTTTTTGGACAATAAAACATTGAAACTTCTTGATTTCGTTCAATGACCCTTCTATTTCCAAGATTATTTAATATATTTATTGTGATATTTTGCGGTGTGATCCTTATAGGGCTCACGGTACTAATGATATGGAAGAATGGGAACCAGTTTACCGTGGGTGAATGTTAATTAGAGTATGTATGGGGCTGGTTGGCCAGAAATGGCTGATAAAGAAAATAAGATTTCGGTCAAAAGAATCTTTGAGAACTTATCTTTGTTGAAACTGATAAAAATAGAGACAATCTTTTATCGATGGAAATTCGATCCTTTAACAGACTTGATTTTGGAAAACCCATTACTGAAATTAACACCTGACTCTTTTTGGTGCGGAATTGAAAAACATGTTTCCAACACATGTAGATCCAGAAAATGCCGAGGTTCATATAGTTTTTCTATAAACAGAAGATAAGTTACATATCTATACAGAATAATATACGTTTGATCGTGATCATTCAGAAATTTCAGGCTACTGAAATTTGTAATACCATGGTGTTTGCATAGATTCACTGCGGGAACTGAATTAGTACCGTGAGTATTTTATTCTATATTTAAGGGCACTTTCAAAACATATTTGGCTATATAATGCCGAGGAAATTGAAACACGAAGGACACACGGACGGAGACGACCAGGACGGACTTGGGCGAGCATAAAACCCGGAACCCTTGAAGTATATAGTAGCAGCAGACATACCAAAAGGGGTTCGATATACCCCTACTAATGAATAACATATCGGTTTAGTATGATATAATAGCTAGGTGAATGCTGACACTGAGAAGTGATGCTGAAATTACCAAACTCCCCAATCGATTTACTTTCGATTGGCTTTCAGGGCAACTATGTATAGAGCCTAAAACAATAGGGCGTAATGTATCCAGTGGTCATACAATATCATAAACCAGTATATTCGTCAGACTGAATCAGATGGGGGTTTTCTTCAATTAGCCAATGCACATCCAAATAGATTTTGCATTGCCTTTGAATGGGAATACATTGGTACCGCATTTCCGACATTGTCTACAGATATGTCGACAACAATGACGTTTACACACGCGTGACCGGTAACGATTTTCCAACATATCGGAGACGAAAAAAATATAAAGATAACACACCTGCTACCTGTAAGAGTCACATGTAAAAATGATCATCATGTAACATCCATGCCGTTAAATTAGCCGGATTCACGAAGAATTTCATTTTTCACGAATAATTTAAAAACCTGTTACCCATTGCCATGTTTGCTGTGACAACGAACATAATTCAACATAATCCAAGCGGATTTGTCACGTTTGCTAAGCACCCAGAATTTACACATGCTTGAATTGTGAATTTGGAAACATGGTTGAAGTATGTAAGATTAGTTACTATGGACGTATATGGACGTATGCATTTATCAGAGCATGGATATTTGAATATTTGCGTACTTTGTATGAGTTGTAAGGTAAAGAAATTCGTTTGATTATTGTGATATTGTTTAGTATAACGGGGTTAGGAATATGTACTGATGTGACGGAATTTTCTGATGTATGTATAAGAAGTAATTATTTACAATGCTGTATTATGACGTTTGTTTTTCCATACAAGAAGGTATGGGTATCTCGATGTGAACGAATGCGTGACCGAAGAAATTTAATAGCCGTTATCTGATGATAGGCTGTGTGTAGTGTGAGATGAGAGGGCTAATGAAAAAGGATTGTACCTTGTAAGAGGACAGAGAACTTTCGGTTCCATTGGGTTCCAAGTCTTCAAGAGTTGGAGACGGAATTGAGACTGTAGCCGAGACAGTCAAGTCGACAGAAGTGTAGTCGTGAGGGAGAAAGTGGAGGAGGAGGAGGAGGAGTCTAGAGAAAGTCGAGGAGGAGGAGAAGGAATTTGGAGAAAGGTCGGGGATGAAGAGGAGAAGGAATTAGGAGAAATAAGAGAGCAAGGATACAACAGATGAGTAGAAATACAAGGACAGGTAGAAATGAATCTCACACTGCTAATCAAGTGATCCAATAGGCTTAATGAAGGGTCAAGCGGAAGGAGTGTAATTGAAAATTTGAGTCATTTGATTATTGAATTGTCATTAAATTGTTATTCATTGAATTTCAACCTTTTTTGTATATTTAACCATCTAACCGTCGGCATTGCTGACTGGGGGCTCGGAGCTTTACATCTTTCACTAAATTTAACTTCCAACAAAATCGAGCCTGGGTGGGACTTCTATAATAGTTTAAATAAAATATTGGGAGCACCCCACCCCAACCATATAGTTCGTCACAGGGATATAACGACTTATATTTATTGTTTTATAAATCTTAATTCATTTGAAAACAGCGTATTATGCTTTTCTTACAACGCAGATGCAATGACATTTATCGAAAACGGGGCGTCTCGGTTACTTTACTTAATTTCGGCTGGTGAAATTCCAGTAATATCGCCTGCCAATTAGAGCGTCATTGTTATGAATGGAAACTGTTGGATGGTTTCAGTGTTGTGCAACCTAGGAAATGTGGCGCGTTTACACAAACTTCTCAGAAAGCAGGTTCACTAAGGTTTTTTAGGTGGGAATTTCTTTCAATGAAGTATTTAAATGCTTTATTTTTTTAATAATCCCAAAATGTGATAGTCCATAGTACTCTGAATTTGATTTGCTGTCACATATTTTATGACATTAACTTTATGCAATAATATTTCCAACATTCTTTCTTGTTCCAGAGCCAGGTAGATTGCTGTGTTGTTAAGGACATTTCTAACACATCATTGTCAATATCATGCCAAAGAAATCGTGGCTTGATGCCTTTCCAAAGCATACACTCAGTTGTCTGGGCGGGCATTGAACCCACATTTCTTGGATTAAGAGTTCGACGTTCATTCAATTGAATAACCGTGGTTCCAGAATAATAAAAAAAAAAAACAATAAGAACCATTCGTATGAGTAATGTAAAATAAACATGATGTGTATTGTATAAAATGATTTTTTTAGTTATCTTACTATACTGTTTTGCTACTTGGTCCTATATTTAATTACGTCGTTAGCTTGCCTAGTGTCAACCTATTATTTCTGTTTAGTAACTTGCTATCTCTAATTATCTTTTATCATGTCACCTTTAACAATGCGTTAACCTGACTTTCTCATTTTTATCATTAAGAACAATCTGCTAATATTGTCTTTAGTGGAAGACGCAGTAGCCTAATTATTAGCGTGCCGTGAGCATAGTCACAGGGTTGCTGGTTCGAATTCTGTCCAGACCGGTCAGGGTCAGCAGCCGTGACGAGTCTTGGCAAAGCAATTTACTCCCGTTTCCTCACCAATAAATGATTTTGTGTGCCATTGTGTATCAATCAATCAATCAATCAATCGATTAGCATTTTATGGTGATGTCACGCAATATCGATTTAAGAAGATAATAACGAATATCAATTAGTTCTAATTCATTCCATCATGTTACGGGCATGAATCCCAACGGCTCAATATCACACTTTATGGAGGATATGGCAGAAGTTCAACATGCAGGCCATGTTAGTGCAAACAAATCTGACTAATGCATGCGTATTTGTTGAGTTCACTGTCACGAACCTGAAATACAACATGATATTCACATTGAAATATTGCTTGGTTAGGAGTTGTTACTTTGATATGGAGTTTAACGTACCAAGTGAAAATCTCTATTTCGAACATGAAGTTATTGATACTTTACACGATGACGATATTGAAGATTTTACAGTTGTCAAAAACAAACGAGAACTGTCGAGCACGGGTGTCGGTGCTGCAAAGTGAGATATTTTAATAATGGATCATTGGAAGACAACTTCCCATCGTTGCTTATGAGCTACATGTGATTAGATTCGGTCAATGAGTCACAAAGTATGTCATCATTCAAAACCACCATGTTTCGCACTTGTACAAAAATTGGCCAGGTTATTGAGGTTACAGATAAAAACACTGACATGCTTTAAACTTCAAAGCTTACAAATCTATTGACAATGAATCAAGAAGTCTGCCTAATAATGTCCTGTTCTGGGGTGTTGAGGAACAATACAAGGAAAACTGTGTTGAAATTACACAAAAGTTTATTCTGAGCAAGTTGGAACTCGACGGAAGTAGGATTTATTTGGTGTTCACATATAGGTTTGAGGCGCGTAAGATCTACACGTAGATTGAAGCGCGCAACTTTAAGGCGCACAACACTTACACATAGGTTGATGCGCGCAACTTGAAGACGTGCAAGATTTACACATAGATTTATGCGCGCAACTTAAAGGCGCACAAGACTTACACACAGGTTGATGCGCGCAACTTCAAGGCACGCAAGACATACATATAGATTGATGCGCGCAATTTAAAGACGCACAAGATTTACACATAGGTTGATGCGCGCAACTTTAAGAAGCGCAAGACGAAGAGGTTGTGGATAGTAAATGTCCATCTTAGTCGCTTTTAGGGACTACGGTGACGTAGAGTATATTCTGGAGCAAGCCCTATCATAAAAGGCAGCGATTATTCTATTGATAGGCACTATCCACAAAAATATTGTTGAGGCACGAATGAGACTTTGGCCCTTTTAAAGCAGGCTAGACAGAGGAACGACTTGTCAAAGTTTCTATGGAGTACACTGCAATGCTAGTCGCTAATGGAAATATCTTCACAAATTAATTTACAAACTGGAAAGATATTAAGCAGCGATCTCGCATTTACTCACGCTGAACCGTTGAAGAGTGTGTGTCCGCGGCTAAACCTCTTTAGACTGCATACAACAAAATGTCAACCAGTAAAAAAAAGAGAACATTAGTCTGCACGTTCACGCATATTTCGAATATCTAGGTTTAACTTGCTGCATTAATAACAAGTGAATATTATACCAAGATTTGTAATTCGCTAGTACTTAGCCTAAATTGGGAAGACAATAGCATAGGCCAGTGACTAGTACAATCTTCACATTCTGGTTAGTTACTCGTATAACGGATGCATATAGCCAGATGGCTTACGAAAGAAAATGGCCAAAAGCGTTACGCGCCAGATAGAAGCAACACATTTTTGGGAGGCTAACATATCTATTAGGAGTTTACAAATTAGAAGCTCAAAAACTAATGTGCTTTCAGAAGGACTATAATATCAAAATGGCAGCGCCATATGAATGCCGCTATAAAATATCCCAATAATACACACTTCAGGTTGTAAAATACCTTCTAGAATGCTTTCAATATATTTTTATTGACTGGAAATACAAAAAAACAAGGTAATAGTCTTGGTGGACGAGCGAAAACCAGTTTAATTTATAAGAACAACTTGTAAGTCGTGTTGAAGTACCCTGCAAGCAACCAATATTTATAGGAAAAATGGTCGTCCAAGGCCCAATGTAATAAGAAAATTTTATATATATATATATATATATATATATATATATATATATATATATATATATATACAAGATTTATTTTCTAATATCAGGTAATATATCCTGATTTTAAGTTTGCCTATAAGTAAAATATTACAAGATTTATTTTCTAATATCAGGTAATATATCCTGATTTTAAGTTTGCCTATAAGTAAAATATTCATATTACCTACAGAAAAGGAATTATTTTCCTAAAATAAGAAATATAAATTTGCTCAGGTGTTATTTTGTTCACTGTAGTTCTGCATAAGGCTATATTTTATGTTTTTTATCTTTATATTTTCTAGATTGTCTAGGTGTTTGTAACTGCTAAGTTTCAGACAATTTATATGGACTGGAAAGCCTGTATTATTTGCCATAAAACTACTCTCAACACCTTATCTTGTCCACGAAACCGCCGAGGTTAGATCTACAAAAACTTCTTGAAGAATAATGAAAAATTCAGAAAACTGGATGTGTCGGAAAGAAATGCCCCATGAAATCGCTCTCGCAAATCAGAAGTTCAATAATTCGAAGTAAGAACGGGAAGGAATAGCAAACGTAAACAGTACGAAGGTGTGTGTGTGTTAGAGTTTTAACGTAGCTTTAACAATTTTTCAGTCATATCGCTACGATGTCTGCAGTGTGGCAGTTTATAGTGATGTCTAGCACTGGGGCATCATGTCGCAGACATGTAGCATGATGTCCCACCCAGTCACATTATCCTGACACCAGGCCGACCAGTCCTAACACTAACCACTTAATGCTGAGCGCCAAGCGAGGCAGCTGTTAGTACCATTTTTGTAAGTCTTTAAACAGGACGAAGGAACACGTGAATCAGGTGTCCGTCGTTCTAAGAGAAAATCAATAGCAACTGTAAAAGATTGCTGTCTGTTCTGCGAAAGAAACAATCATGACAAGTTGCATGAATTTTCAACATTCCACGCTGATCAATTCCCTTAGATGACATGTAGAATGAAAACGCCATTGCTAGAGCAGCAGATGGGGATTTAACTGGTTTAGAAAGCAACTATTATCTTGTTAGTCCGATACAGAACAGAAATTGTTATCGGGACCACTTATAACAAAGTGAAGTGATACCCCTCGATATACAGAAAGAGAGATCGAGAGAGAGATCTGCTATTACCGCTCCCCCCCCCCCCGTCTCTTTTCTGAGAAGACCCACTCTGTAGCAGTGAACAAGCATGCAATGTATATCTTGAAGTCCATGACTGAGTTGCTCATCCCTGGTCAAGTTCCAGTTCTAACGTGTGCTTGTCCGATATTTGTCTAGTCAAAGTAAATCCAGTAGGCCTGGCCTGCAAATTACGGATAAGACAAGCTTGTAATAATATTTGTAGGGTTCCACACTGAGAAAACACTATGGAATGTTCTTAAGGATTTCCTGGATTGCAGTGGCTGGACCAATGCTCTCACAGTAGCTGTCGTGGCTACATCTGAAACCGTTGATTCGTTCCTCACAGCCATTTACATCATACGTACTCGACACGACCGCCAAGTAAATGTCATGGCTCCACCGTAACTACTGCACAATGCATCTATAAGCCATACTAAAAGGTTCCACTAACCCAGATGAGTAAGAAACCTGGAGACAGAATATGATACAGATGAGTCCCTCAAATCAGTACTGTGATAAATTGCTCCGGATGGAAATCTTGAATCTTGTCTTCAATCATGCACACACAGAAATGACGCTGATGTCTACTTTGGAACTATTGCTAGCACTGATGTTACGCTTCTTTGCACTTGACCACTACTTAACTGTTGCTCGGTCGTTGTACAGATACTCGACATGCGGTTCTTACTGTCAACTCTGAAGAAGGACTTTCACAATTTTTGGGTGCATAACAAGACCACGTTTAGGTCTTAGCTCTAATTGATCAGGTAGAAAAGCAATAAAATTCAAAGGTAAAGGGCAATGGGGATGTCGTTATTTTTTTAAAATAAGTTTTGTTGCTTTTTTGTTGTTATCACGATTTTTCTTATCTTTTGGAGGTAATCCCTTCATTAAAATGACGTCATAACATCATTATCATTTTGTCCGCAACTTATTCACAAACTAAATAATAGTGTATTGAATCATTCAATTTTAAACCATAAAAAACTTGCATGGCCTTTTAAATAAAGCTTATATGTGATGTTACTACGTCCCAGACAGTGTCAAATCATGTTTCATGTACATCAAATAGTTAATATGAGGAAAATGGTTTTCCTCAATTTAGTACTGATCAAGCTACTGGTGTTTAGGCAGACAAGCCATAGCTTAGTCAAGAGACAATTGAAAAATCTAGCTCACTGCCCTAGATATCGATTCTTCGGATTCGTCGTTAAATGGTGCTGTACAAGAGCGTGGTATACATGTAGGCCTCGCGCAAGCAACGTTCCATCTTGCCAACGTTTCTCAAGATATGTACTCCCCACGCCAGGAGATCAATCAATGTTTCGATCTACTGCACCTGCGAACATTCCGACTCGGGCTTCTACAAAAAAGAACGAGTTTTACAACAAGAATAACAGTACCTGTACCCAAAATAGCAGTGTGGCAGAATGCTTCGAAGAGTGATTGTACTTCGCTGTGTAGGAGAGAGAGAGAGAGAGGTTATCTGTTTCCATTGAACAGACTGTATGATGAGGTCAATGTTAAAATTCTGACACTGAGAGTCAGGAATAAGACAAGGAAAGGAAAGGGAGAAGGAGAATTTACATTGTTCACTGACGAATATTCAATAACTTTAGACGAAAAGAATAAATAAACTGAAAAGCAAAACATTGTTTCAAATATTTTCAAATAGTGACAGAGTTCCTTTTGAAGCTCAATCAGGGTTTAGAAGAAATAATATGAGTATTGTTGAACATAATTTTCACGTGGACTTATTTTTCTTACAATTAATCGAGAAAAGCACTTGTGTTTTGTATTACTGATTTTGCTAACATTTTTGATTATGTGATAAGAGATGGGGGGGGGGGAATTTAAGTTTTCTAAACTGAGAAATATTATTCCATATATAACAACTAACGATGAACATAATGATGATGACAAATACGATGACACTGATGACGATTGCTAGTAGTAGTAGTAGTAGCATATCCAAAAATCTTTATGTTACATACGGCATATATATATATATATATATATATATATATATATATATATATATATGAGGTTTTGGTTTCCAGGTGAATCTTCATCCCGACAGAAGAATGTGTGCTTGCGTGTAGTAAAAGTGTCTTTGTGTGTGTGTGTGTGTAAATTAACGTATTCCTTACGTACAACTATCACTCTTTTGATAAAGTTAGTTATATTTTTGTTTTCAAAGATGTCTGTATGTTCAGTGCATATGTAACTGTGTTCATGTGTTGCATTATCTGCTACTTCTGTACCGAGTTCGCATCCTCATAGACTAAATGGGTTAATGGAAGAGTTCGTATCCTCATAGACTAAATGGGTTAATGGAAGAGTTCGTATGCTCATAGACTAAATGGGTTAATAGAAGTACATCAAGTCTATATCTGTATAAGTCACATACAATAAACTAAGTCATCATGACACTTCTGTCCATTTTTATTCCGACTTTATCAACGTAAGTAAAGTGCTTGTTTGTGGTTATGGATATCGCGTCTTTGCGTGAGATCGAAAACAAGTAATCGCAATAAAATGTAATGAACGTACGTAAATATTTGAATGATACAACAACATTTAACTATGGAAAACATAAAATTGGTCTCTTGGACATCGGTTAGACATATATTTCAAAAATAAACAAAACAAATTCATGACTTCTCGGTATGAATGAAAGCAACTCAGACTTTAACAAATGTCAATGATTTTCTAGGTACACTTTCTAATACACTTAAAAATAATAATATTTTTCACTTCTGGTTTAAGTTGGTAATGGGATTTTAAACCCCTGAGAAAAACTACATTCAATGAGGCCGCAGCTCGAGATAAATACACTTTTTCTGGGGTTGACCAATTCTTGTAACCAAATAAAAAATATTGGCATTTATTTTAATCAAGGCGTTTTATTTCTTGATTTTTTTTTTTTTTTTTTTTTTTCCTTAATTGTTTTTGCTGTTGTTGTAGGGTTTAACGCCATTTTTCAGCACAAGATAGGTGGCCAATTTAAATGGTGGAGGAAGAACCCTGGAAAACCCTGGAAAGAACCACCGAACCACAAGAAGCTACTGGCAAGCTTTCTCTCATACCCACAATGGCCGAATCCGAGACTCGAACCCACGCAGACAGAGGTAAGATGGCAGCGATCCGTAACGGTGAGCGCTTTCGACCATTAGGCCACTCGGAGGCCCCTTCCTTAACTGCATACATCACTGGATGATTATTTGATATGTATAAGAAATGCGCGTCGAAAATTCAATATAAGCAAGGCTTTTTAATTCGTTGGATGAAATATTTGAACATATTTAAATAATCAATATCATAAGATGAAAAGAAATGAAAATACTCTGAATAAGTTTTTTCTCGATAATTCGTCGTCCACAAATTCGGTCAATAAAGACAAAAGGATGAAAAAGATGGAGAGAGACATACCGACAAACAGAAAGAAGGACAGAAAAGTCACCGATTAGTTATGTATGATGCCATAGCGATCATTGTATGTCATGACAAAGAGATAATGTGGCTTCAGATAAGAACGAGGCACCAGAAACATGATATTTGCAGCTCGTCAACTCCAGGAGAAATGCTAGAAACAGAAATACAGCCTGTACACGACAAACAACAGAACTCTAACCTTTATACGAAATTCGCCGACCTCACAAAAGCCTTGACACAGTCAGTCACTTTCCTCTGGAAGATCCTTGCACACTTTGGTTGCCGAGAGAAATTTATTGTAAAGGTTCCGCAATTCCATGATGGCATGCTTGCACGTTTCCTGGACGACGGTGAGTCATTTTAATCATTGTATTCAAGCAGAGATGTGTGTTGATCCCCATAAGATATTCTCTGCCATGTTTACTGATGCCTTCCGTGACTCTGAAACAGGAATCAGCTTCAGATACCAGTCTGATGGCAAGCCCTTTAAGAAATTACGGGAGAAGACCAAGTTAAAGGAAGTGATTGTTTCGTGATCTCCTATTTGCTGACGACTGTTCTATGAATGCCAAATCGGAGTCGTAAGTTGCAACAGAGTCCGGACATTTTTTTCTTCAGCTTGTGACAATTTCGATTTCACAATCAGTATGAAGAAGACTGAGGTGATGCACCTTTACGAACATCCTTCCATCGCAGAACACTTATGGCAATGGACAAATTCACCTGTCTTAGCAGCACACTATCCACATCAATGATGAAACCATCGCAAGAATTGCTCAATCAAATGTAGCCTTTGGCAGACTACATACAAATGGGAGCGCAAAGGCAATAGCCTGCAAGAAAAGCACAAGGTTTACGAAGCCATTGTGTAGCCGACTCTACTGTATGCATGCAAAACCTGTACAGTACACTAATTCCATGCCAAGAACCTTAACCATTTTCACATGGCATGCCTAAGGAAACTGATGAGGATAAGATATCAGGATAGGGTCCCAGACACTGAGGTTATCAATCTGACAAGCATTTCAAGTATCCACACTCTGCTAATGAAATCACAGATGGGATGGGCACGTCACGTCACCAGTAATTAGACGAGCAACTACCAAAGATGATCTTATATGTCGAGCTGAAGGATGGAGTAAACTACTTTGCCCAATGGCCCACCACATAGTGGACCCGACTTGATCAGACGGTATGATTCCAACCGTACCATTGACGTAACAGTCTGGCATGCATTCCAATGAGCCAAAGCAAGGATTATATAGATGTACGTGCTTTGCCATGATAAACACATAAAAATGGAAATAAGACGAGTTTCAAATGTATTCAACCAACCCACCCCGAGAAACGTTTTAGTGAATCCAGCCAGTTTATCTGGATGAATGTATAATTATAATCAGCTTTACTGCAAAGTGATGAGGTGTGTATTATTAAAGAAAATTAATGCCAAAAGGTGAATCTTTCAGACATTATATGTAACTATTACCAGTAGCAGGATTGTTAGTTTTATCTGAACAAAATAGAGAAATCGACCACATACATTGTTCCATGGTTTCTTTTTCCTCCATTGAAAAAAAAACATATCGCTGGTGAATTGGAAAATCGTTACCGATGCTTTTAGTATTGCAAACGGTGCGTTATGACTGACCAGTTGATTTATGTTAATGTCTTCTGTTAACGCTTCTGTAAGTTATGTATAGTACACAACAGCTGCAGTATTCAACCTAAACTCTGAGATAGTATTGTAATATGTTTGACATTTGTATCTTGATGTATCATAAGTTGCTGCCTCACCTATCATTGCTAGTGGCATCGTTTTCAATCATGTTCAGGTTTTATGTACAAGTTTTTGAAATCGTATATTTCTACCTCAGTTGCTGTATTTGACTAAAATGATTAGATCATATTACTATGTCTAGAGCTGATACCTTAAAATGATAGCTGTTCCGGTCTTGCCTGCTTAAGCAAAATTGTGTCATCATAATTCCATTTACAAGAGAGACGATTCTTTCCACGTACCATTTGTGCTCTTCTGCAATGATTTGACCTCTGAAGCAAATATTACTAAAAGAAGAAAAAAAATCTCTTGTTATATCGATGGTTAAATTATTTACGAAAGATAACTACAATAAAGTAATTTCAAAACTTTAACTGGTGCAAGTCTGGATTGATAAGCATGTAATGTGAAACAGAAAATACTTTGCGAACCAGACTCGACTTGAAAAACCTATATTGCTTCTGTAGTTTCTTGTCGTTATCTCTAGAAGTGCTTAGGGATGAACTTGCTACCATAAATATAACATAAATAAACTTCAAATCATCCAAGTCTAGTTTTAGGTTTTTTTAAAAGTCATACCCTTTCGAACAGAACACTATATGTACTGTCTCTAAATTCAGCAATCCCTGAAGTTTCAAAAACACGACCCAGTACAGAACTAGTCATGTACAAAAATACCATCAAAATTAATAAGTTATAACAAATTTGGTTTCTCGATGTGACTGTTGTATTGTATATCCTGGTAACGGCAGCGTGATGTATACTGCTTGAATCAATCTAACGATGACGGGAAATTATCAGATGCTTTGACATGTCACATGTTAAATGTTTCAAGCCATTTTTTCTTTCTTTTATGCCTTTTTATTTTTTAGTACAGAACAATTGTGAAGTTATGCCCGGCTGTAAAACTCGTTAACATGAAATAAATTTTTTAATGGTATATACATTGAAGACTTTGAGTGTCCTACACAATTACAATTTATGACAAAAATTTCCTGTCATTTTGGAGAAAGGCGATTATTCAACTTGCTAAATTATGAATTATTGACAATCCACATAAAGATTTCTTTCATACTACGGGAACTGGAACAAATCGCAATCAAATTACAAACATGTTTTGATGTCCAGACTGCAGGAACGTGTGTCTTTTTGTATGGACCCTTAAGCATGATCAATAGAAACAACCCAAGGACACGGACGGTAATTTATGAATTAGATCATGCTTCTTTTATAGTATGAAGAAAATGTTATATTTCGACTTTTGCCCGAGTGTAGAACAATTGACGGTTTCTGCTTATCCTGCCAGAAGTTTGAAGAGAAATTTGCCAAAATCAATTTTGTTTCGCAAAATATCTTATGTAAGCGTATATATGACCAAAATGATGATATGGGCTGTGTCTGCCATATATATCACTCATAATAGTCTCGAAATTATGGCTACCAGAGTACAAAACCAAAACAGATTGCATACAGAAAGGTCTCACTGGTTATATTTTGATTACATGATTCGGAACTGTGTCCACTTGGAATGGACTTTAACGATGGCTTCGACGAAAGCTGAATAATTTCTATACAACGGACTCGTGGCATACTACCAAGTCAGTGTTGCCGTTTCCACTATTTAAAAAAAGTAACTCCTCCTTGAATTATAATCGATGGGCAGGGTTTAATCTAGCGCTTAAACTGCTCTAAGGATATTATTGGAATCGCCTTTTCAATGTCTCTACGCCTTTAATTTTCGGTTTCTTGAAATTTTCATTTCCGCTTCAAAACGAAATTGGATGATTTGAGAATAACAAGTTTTCTCAGCTCAGAGCTGTGAATATTGGCCATGAAACTGCCTTTGTCTGTGATTGAAGGTTAATTGATTTGATTGCCCAATAGTCCTATGTCCAGAGAAGTTTACATACATTATTATTTAATTTGCGCTTATTAATATGTGGATAAGATATTCATAGACATATGAAAGTAAACCTTGAGGGTATGAAAACTTAGAAATACGAGTACATTTCCATATTTCAGAGAAAACTTGGAAATATTGACAAAGTAAGTGTTGAATAAGCGAATATCAACGATCATTTCTATTGTCTTAATGTATGTATAATACCAAACTTTCAGAGAAAAAAAAATCATTCTAAAAATTCAACAAAATGTATTTTAAAGAACGCTGAAACCATATAATTAGTCCAATGTACATAAAATACACTCAAAGAGCTCGCCACTAACATTAAACAATGCCACAATATTCTGCTGATTGCCAAGTTTTCTTTTGTTTGAAATTTGCTGGAAAGACAAGGTGTTAATGTATGATAATATACTAGTCTAGTGGTATAATAAAAAATGTGATGTCTCAAATTATCCGGGGGGGGGGGAGATAGGCGGTGACATGTCTTGCTGGATTCAATTGCGACCTCTGTGTAAGCTATACAGTACGGGTTGATTGGAGTACAATGTCTTCCATTTGCCAGTTTATCCTCCATATATTGTACAGAATTTTCCCGTTTAAAAAGTACGTGATATTTCTATACATAGGAAATCACAAAAAAGGTAAACAAGGCTTTACGTAACTTGTTTTCACGACTTGATCTCTATTTGTAGTAAGAACGGCCATAGTTGATGATAAATTGGCATCATTTGTATAAAATGGAATTGCATTCCCTAATTTAGGTCAAGATACATGGTCTTTGCCAAAAGTTATTACAGAAAAAAAAAAACAAAAAATAATTTTGTTCTTTTAGTTACAGTGACCTTAACAACTGACCCTGTTACACCAAAAACATTGAGCTTCCTTCTTACCCAACATGTAAGTCGTCCCCAAAGTTTTGGTTAAGGTACATGGTCGATAACTAAAATGTATGTGCAGCAATCATTTGTCTTCTTTAGAACCAATGACCATGGTCTTTGACCTTTTGACCCCAAAATTGATAGGTTTCTGCTTTAGCCCAAGGGCAAGTCATCCGCAAAGACTGAGAGTAGAGAACTCGAGGCATTGTGAAGGAACGAAATTGGTGACGAAAGGACGGATATACAAAATGATAACAATACATTTTGCTGTATGCGCGTATTAGTTGCTGTAACGGCTTGAAAAATCTTCTCAAGCCATCTACATATGGATACAATAAATGCACTTAAAATTGTATTTGCATATGTCGAGTGATTTGCGGAAGTAGTGGGAGGATAAAATCAGAAGATCTAATTTAACAAGTCAGTGTGAAGCAATGCTAAAACCTAAACTAACAAGTTCATTGTGTGACGCAATGCTAAAACTATGTTAATTTTAATGAGTCTTTCTTTTCCTTGTTGAGATTGGGATGATTATTGCATTTAGCAAGGAGCAGAATGGGGTCACAGTACTTAACTACAGGAAATGACTGACATCACTGTTCCTTTACTTATTCCTGATCGTCCATAATTATCTTCCTGCTATTATCATTCAGAGAGTGCTTAAATAATCGACAGGATGGATTTCATCTGACATTGTACTGGAGCGAATTTAAATTTTTGTTACTGTAATGGTGTTTAATCCAGGACTACAAGGCATTTCTCAACTGTCTCATAAAGCACTCAATATTATCACTAGTAGGAACAAAACATTGGCAAAGACAAAAATATCTTACCAGCTGCTCCACAAATTTAACTATTTCTTGCTTTTTGGCTTTGTTTAGAAAACGCAACACAAATGATGTGACCATAAAAAATTAATTACATTGAATCATTTAAGAAACTAGATTGGCACTTTGTTCGCTCCATTTGAATGCAGTGACAACCAATATATGAGGTATATGCCATTTTAAACCTTCAATAACCACGTGACAGTTAAGGGACAATGGCTTCTGTACTATAGTCCACAGACAGCTACGACTGAACTCAGAGAAGGGGCAATTTGTAAGTTTTGTGTGTGGATATAGGGCCTTCGTAAGGTGCAGACTGTATGAGCGACCGCTCGGACGCCAACCAGGGTGATGGAATTTCACGAACTTTGTGGTATTTTCTTCCTGGTAGGGGCGCCAAATGCGACGCTTGTCAGGAGAGCCGTTACCGACCAGCGGAAACCTGCGACGCCCGTGAGTGGATACATCTCAAAATAGTTTGTATATTAGAGACAATGATGAAAAAGGAATAGGGAAATATTTCTGCTTAGAACTTACCGATAAATTCTTTACTTGCGATATGAATGCTGACGGTGACAACTAGTGAGGCATTCAATGGCCAAAGACCAGGTTTTAAGTCACATTTGTCTGTCTACGACGAGAGATCCCGTAAACTCTAGGTGAGCGGTTATGAACATGTGTGATTGTATATGTTCCAACGATAACTATATTGCATGACAGAGAACGTACTTAGTATATATGATCTCCCGTCAGTTAGTCGAGAGCGTGTGAATTTGACATTCGCTTGCTCAACATCCGCACATTGGTACTAACAATATCGTGATAATGCATTGAATATAGTTTCATTCGACTTGTGTCAACAAAAATTTACAACTTTATTGAATCTTTCAAGAGTATCAACAAGCGTAAATAGTGCATTTAAAAAAGCGCTAAACGTTATCACATTTATTGAATAAATATTTTTTAAACCATCCCAATGGCTACTTCACAATTCATTATAAGTGCACGTTACTTTACAGAGAGAGAGAGAGAGAGAGAGAGAGAGAGAGAGAGAGAGAGAGAGAGAGAGAAATTGTAACCATTTTCTACATACATACATACATACATACATACATACATAGTGTTTGTATGATTTGGATGTTTAACACAGCTTTAAAAAAGGTTCAGTCATATCACCACGATGTCTTGCAGTGTGGCAGTTTATAGTGATGTCCAGCACTGGGACATCATGCAGCAGACACGCAGCATTGTGTCCCACCCAATCACATTATCCTGACACCAGTCCGACCAGTCCTAACACTAAGCTTTTAATGTTGAGCGCCAAGCAAAGCAGCTGCTAGTACCACTTTTTTAAATAGGTTTTTAGTATGACTCGGCCGGGGTTCGAACCCGCGAACTCCCGCATTAGAGTCGGACGCTCTAACCACTTAGTTCACCGGAGCGGTTTACATACATACATACATACATACATACATACATACATACATACACATATGCCCATTAACATATGCATGTTACCACTAGATTCAACATTCACTTGCTATTACAGGGTTTTCACCGTAACTATTTTCTTCACTAGTTTGAAAATATTTGCATTGTTATTATTTTGAATGATTATTTTCTCTTATTACCAATCTCCCCAAAATAATAAAGTAGGATATAAAAAGTACTTTAACAATTTACTGCATTAACATCTTTCAAATTACTCTACTTTATAGATGTGTATACACAACCACTACATGTTTTTCTTTCCTTTCTAATATATCCAACAAAAGCATTAAATAAACAAGGCTGTACCTCCATCAATGCACACATGCTGAATTTCATATATGGACATATGTAAGCTTATTTAAAATTATAGTTGTGATTTATAAGCAAAGGGGAATCATTCAAAGAGATGTTTGTATTTTGCCATTTGTCATCAAACTTTTTCCATGAACAATTGATATATGCATGATATATTTCTGACATGTACTAAAACTTCATTTCTTTTTTAAATGACCCATGTTCTGTGTTTCATTGTTAAATCTACAATTATAGATATATGATGTCAGTTGAAACAAAAGGAGACTGATCACTATATCCCTTTGTTTTGGTTTATTATACCAAAAATAAATTCTCTTTTGAAACTTGAAAATTATGAAGATGATTACACTTACGCCGTATTCACCCAATAAATCTTGTAACAACTACGTTTTGGAACAGAGTACATGCTCGTAGGGACTTATCCCATTTTGTTCAAAACTGTATTTGTTGGTAAACTTCTATGCATTATTTTAGTTTGAAACCATATCAATCCAGGACACCTAGTTAATTTAAAAGGCAAAATGAAGTATTCATTCTAATCTCTCTCTCTCATCGATAAAACCATAGTCTTGATTCCATTTCAATGCTGATGTTGGCCTAGAAGTTATTAACTTTTTGAATTTTTGATATATGCTTTTACGACCGTTTATCATTACTGAGTAAAATTACAGATTTATAAAAAAAAAAACAATAAAAAAAACAAAAGGTCATATATATTGAAAATAATGTTCATATGATGTTTCTTAGAAAAAGACTGAAGGGCTCTGAGCATGCCTTGAAACTCGAGAATGTAGAAATGCATTCCGAACTTATTACAAAATATATTATATTAATCCATGGCCAGTTTTCATTGGCTGAATCGTTTATGTACAACATTCCCCTTTTCACTCAGTGCATGTAGATAACACTAGAATGTCCAACTTTAATATTAGGATAAAACTATATTGGAATTTTAGAAAATCCTCCGAGTTCTCTACAGTAAATGTATTATGTAATTCAATATATGCTGCAAATGCATCAGTACAAAAAATATTCAAAATATTTCTCACCTGTCATAAACTCTATGCAAAAAAGTGAAGAACATGTCTATATTTGACACGAATGTTGTTAAAAGCTCTTTCCATTTAGGTTTAGATGTGACAACTCTTACCACCCAAGTGAGTTTCGACGAATATACACACATATTTGTATCTAACATGTTCAAACCACCTTAAAAATAATCATTACATAAAACTTTCATTTTGACTTTATCTTTTCCACCATCCCATACAAACTATTGGAAAAGTACATCTGACTCTTAATGCATTGTATATTATCCAATTTAGTGATGTCTGTAAAATTCAGTGAATCCTCAAGATCAGCTGGGTCTACATTGTGACAAGAATATGATTTTTCATAGAATAATTTAGTTTCTGTTAAAATTTCTTGCTCATTTTGTGCAAATGTTCAAATTACAGAAATGATTTGAAACCTTTTCCTTATTATCACTTGAAAACGTGTCTTCATTTGCTTCTGCCCTAGATCTTACTCTCACGTGTTATAGTTTCTGGAACTAATTTTCACTAAAATAGACATCTTAATTGTAATTTGATCTTCGTTTTGAGCTTGTTTTCTTTTTTATGTGAAGCATAAGAAATAGGTTTGCCCCTTATTTCTGATAATAGCATTTAAGAAAATAATTGGTCTTTAATAGAGAACAAATCTCAGAAGCTGTAGCTGGTTACAAGTTAGAATTTTATGTGGAAGACATATATTTGTTCTGGCACTCTTGAACCAAGCCTTCAACAAGTGCTATTTTTTTTCAAAACTTTTCAATATAGAATTGTTAAATTTCTGAAATGTTCTGTTGTTTTTGTTTTGTTTTTCGAAAAGTAAGAGTTAGTTGGACTATAGAATGGTCTGTTCAATAACCTGGTTCTACATAGACATCATTTGCTATTGTTACAAGAGTTTCTGAAACTAGGAAGAAATCTGACCTGACTAAATATTTAATTGCTCCATATTATACCAATCTTGGGAACAGTATGTAAGTTGTGTATGTATGTTGTTGGGTTTTCTTCTTCAATATACCCTTGTGACGGTCATGTTGATTCCAATTATATGATCATAAAATGTTAATCATTCATTATTTATACTCTTATAGAACATAAATTGTTCATGACGTAAACATGAGAAGTCAATTTCAGATCCACGCTCACGTATGACGGGGATAAAAAAAAAAAAATATTTACAATCAGCGTATACATGATACTTGGATATTCATTACAATTCGTTTTCGGTACTATATGTGACAATAAATAATCCATTTCATACCGTTAATTTAGAAAGAGAAAACAATTCTGGTTTCCTTATACTTTTCTTAAACCTATGTTAGCTCGTAATTGTATTAATATTTTTCCAATGCTAACACATTTTAATGTATATTTTTTAACTAAATATATACATGTATCTGGTGGATGGACAAAAAAATATAAAGGAAGATAAAAACACTAGCCTGGTGAGGAATGCAAGCACACAAAGAGTAATATTAAAATTATTTCATGAAGAAAACCAAAGTTTCACAGAAGTTAAAAAAAGAAAATCTAGATAAGATAACGGAGAAAAAGAAAAATAAATGAGCAAAATTATTTGGTTGGTCTTAGAACGAAAGCTATATAGATAGAGCGGAAGATATAAAAACAGTAAATACCTCGCTGGAATAGAGAAACTGAATATTGAAAGTAAAATCATTAGAAAGCTGAGAATTGAAGGAAAAGAAATATATGATAAAAAAAAAAAAACTATTTTGAAAAAGGAAAAGAGGTACCGCGAAAATATATACCGCAATGAATCAGTCTATTTAACAAACCATCACTTCTGCCCATTAATCTAATAAAATAAACTCTGAGGATGAAGAAGAATCGTTCGAAGGTCTCTTATCGCTCGAGGAATGCACTACAACGTTAAAACGTATGAATAACAATAAAAGTCCTGGCCTTGGTGACATTACTTGTGATTTTAGAAAATACTTTGGAAAATATTTTGGCACGATTTGAAGAATTATTTTATAGATGCTTCCAAAAAAAAAAGGAAAATAGCGCAATTTAGAGTCTTCATTTAGTATCCTTATCCAAATGAAGACCAATCAATTTACTGAATTAAACTATAAACCTGCTGTTAAAGCCACTGCAAACAGAATGAGGATTATTCCCTCTTATGAATGTCAGACATGTTTTATTAAAATTCTGTGCATAGGTCAAAATATTAAACTGTGTTTGGATGGTGTTGAAAATGCAGAAAAAATAGATTCTCCAGCTCTCTTTCCTTTTCTGCTCTTTATTTCCCCAAAGAGCTTTCCATAGCTTAGATCATTCTTAATGTGCAAAAAACTTAAATTTCTCAATCCGGGTCGCAGTTTCCTCAAGTGCACTTTTTGTGGTGCTAAAAGCTGTTTATTAAATAATGGTTTCTAATCGAAAATATTTCCTTTCAAACGTAGGATAATACACGCTTGCCCGCTATCCTCTTTTTTATTTATATTATCAATTGAACTTCTGATTTTATGCGATCAAAATGCGGGCAGACATTGAAAGATGCAAGCTTCATGAAAGAGAGGTAAAACACATTGTTTGTGGATGATGCTACAATAATATTCAGGTTATTAGGCTATTATAAAAGACTGGTTAACCTGTCTCAGAAATTAATGCAAGTGAGCAAGAACATTTCAAAGATAAGTTCGTGAAAGGTAATAAAGCATGTAATCTTCTTTATATATATATAAAATAGAGCAAACTGAATCGACAATAGCATCATAGAAAGAATGGGAAGACATTAAAAAAAACCAATATTTTCACGGGAATTATATACAAAATATGCCATTTAACTGTACTCTTGATACAAAACCAGGAACTTTCCAATATAAGTTTCTCGTGCATACTGCAGCAACCAACTAATTTTTATATAAATGTAAAATCCTTTGCACGTTGTAAATATTTGGTGGTAAAATATCATCTGGAGAAAACCGCACGCTTTGACCAATGCATCACATTCAATTAAATTACATTTTTGCGATCATTTCGCTACAGAATGTGAAGTGCTTCCCTAGTACCTAGGAGGAAAAATAAGGATTTTTTTTTACTTTCAGAGATGGTGCACAGGGTTGATGACGTTACAAGGTAGCGAGTGGAAGACGCTTCACTATACCGATAACGTCACAATGAAGTGCATGGGTTTATCTATTGTGTTTCAAAGAATAGCAGTCCGTTGTTAGAGAGGGAATGTAGAGTTCAGTCAGTCCGCTTTGGTTCTAATACGCGGAGACAATGAACTAAGGTTTAGATGGCCTGGTGGTCAAAGTAGTCCATGGCAGCGATATAGTCTGAAAGAGTATGAGCTGTGAGGAGCGCGAGTACTTTGAAGTGATCCATCATTCTTTTGAGGTGAAAACTCATTCTTCATCCTTACGCAATCTTCAAGTTTAGGACCTCATTTTTCAGTACTGAAAGTATTATACACTAAAATAATGTTCTAAAGTATTACTAAGACCTGCTCTTCAAAATATTAAATACACTCCTGTAAATTAATTAAATACTGTGAGTTAACTTTTTTGCTCAGAAGTCGTTGTGCGTATATTAGAAGATACTGAATTATTCACCGCACTGAATGAGATGGTCTCCATAAAGGAGCCATGCAACAGCTAAACTTAGTCTCGGCCTGCCCAGACTGGATCTGCATAGAGAGTCTGCATATATGTCATGGGGAAGAAAAGAATAAACAGCAAAACCTATGCTTCCTTGCCGCCTCTTGACATCAAGAGGAATCATTTTGACCTAGTCCCGTAAGAAAGTATTGACATCATCAGTAATACGACATCATAATGTATTTGAAGTCAATAAGAGGTTCCTATGCAGCTAAATTGTTTGTATACCATTCTTCCTAACTGACATAAATTGTTCTTTTCGTTGCATTAAAGGTGTCAATCTGTATGCATTATTTTAGTCATCACTCGCATTGCCGCCCATTGCTTCAAAATTTGGAGCGCATTGTTTTCACTTTCGTTTTTTCCCCAGGCCCTGATTTGGTTTTACATTGCATAGCGATGAAAGCTGAAGTGACCAGATGACCCAGGGGGACGGCAGTCTAGACCTGCGCTGACTGTAGGTGTGTAGAGAATTTGCAGATATTATTCAAGGGAAAATAGGCCAAAACTACAGCGTCATCACTTTTTAATAATAATAATAATAATAATAATAATAATAATAATAATGTGGACTTAGAACAGCGCCTAATCTTTAGAAGCTCTAAGCGCTTTACAATGTTAGATAACAGATTAAACATGCAACGACAAGATTACAAAAACAAACGCAATGAAATTACAAATCAAAAACATGCTGATAATAATTAAGGAAGTAAACGTTATTGAGTCTTTCAGTCTGTTCTTATGGTCGAAATAGGTGAGTTTTAAGAGCACTCTTGAATGAGATCAGTGTACTTCTGTCTAGGGTCTATGGGCAATTCGTTCCACGTAGCTGGGCCCTGGTACACAAACGAATGTTGTCTGTATGACTTCTTTTTAAAAGTGGGAACAATGAGAATACGAGATTCGGAAGAAGCTTAAGTTTCTAGATGAGGTGTTCACATGTGCAAAGTCAGATATGTATATTGGACTGGAACCAGTTAAAGAAAGGTAGCATAGTGAACAGACTTTGTGTTTGTTTCTGGATCGAACGGGTAGCCAGGGAATGTTGCAGAGAAGAAGGGAGGTGTGCTCGGTTCTTCGTACTCTAAGGATGATCCTAGCAACCGTGTTCTGGACTTTTTTAAGTCTCTACAGAAGACAGCAGTAAACTACGATAGTCCAGTCTTGAAAATACTAAGGAACACATAAGTGTTTTAGTGGCATCAACCGAAATAAAACTGTGAATGGAGCACATGAGTCTCGGCTACAGTTATGCATCCTTGCATATGTTCGTGACATGCTGATGTAATGAGAGGGTACTGTTAAGAGTGATGTTTAGGTTTCGCACCGACTGTGTGAATTTAATGTTGATATTTCTGATACTTATTGTTTCAGGTAAAAATTATAAATGAGAAAATCTTTTTGCGTGCTGATCAGGATGGCTTCAGTTTTATCGTGATTCATCTGCAGCTTGTTACATGTCATCGATGACTTCACATCAGAAATGAATGAAATGTATTAATGCAGCTTGTCGCCTTTTGATAACGTGGATGATTTAAATTGTACCTCGTTTCGATATAGTGCATTG